>CAXHJY010000814.1:22500-85000 GCA_964016885.1 Eledone cirrhosa
CCCTTTTCTTTAAACCAATGAACCCCACCCATCCTGTAGACACCTGACTTACAGGAATTGTTAGTTTAAGAGATAAACAAGGATTGGTATTCAAATTTGAATTTGTCTTAGCTTTAAAGAATTAGCTTTTAATGAACTCCCTTTTCTTTAAATCCATCAACCAATGACCTCCACCCATCCCAACCCCCACCCTCCCCTACCACCAGAAAAGAAAATAATAAATACCACCACACTTACTTGGACAGCCAGCTTGCTTCCTGATGATTTCTAGTCCTGAAGAAATCAGTTCTAGTCTTGTAGAAGCTCTTCTATATTAAAAAAAATATATAAATATACATATATATACATACATATATTTACACACAGACACACGCATATATATATATAGATATACTTACATACACATACAACATATATATAAGTATATATACATATATATATATATATACATACATATATATACATACATATACACATATATATATATCTATACATATATATACTGTATATGTATAGATATAATAGTATATCTATACATATATATACATAATAGTATATCTATACATATATATACACACACACATTTATATATATACATACAACATATATTATAGAAAAAAACGAGGAAGTGTTGTTTACATTTATTTGTTACGTGTGTGTATATATATATATATATACACACACATGTAAATATATATATATGTATACATATATATATATATATATACACATGTATATATATGTATACATGTACATATATGTATACACATATATATATGTATACATGTACACATGTATATATATGTATACACATATATATATATATACATCGTTTATGTGAGAAAGTTTCGAAATAATTTTTTCACCCATTTTAACGATTAAGTAAAGACAGAGTTATCGTTCTTGAGATTTCCTCCAAGAAAATTTCAAGGAACTGATGTCGCTAAAGCGTCAATAAATTGAGCTACCGTGTTGCATCATGGGATATCTAATGGGTCAGATTTATTCACTGGCTACTTCGTTGAACCTTGGTACTGGCTGTGCGGTAGTACGGAATGGCTTGCCAAGGGAAATAACTCGTCTAAATCACTTTTTATTATACGGCTGAGGCCATGCTGGGGCACCGCTTTATTTCATTTTTTTTTTAATAACTTTCTTAATAATAAATATTTTTAATTAAAATTTTGTAGAAATGTGTATTAAAATGTGCAGATTCCGATTCTGGAGAGGGAATTAGAATATACGTTAATAGGAAATTTTAACAAGACGAGTTTACTTTTAATCTTGCATTGTAGGGCTTTAAAATATTTGTACTTATTTAAACTTGTGTGCATGCATACATATATATATATATATAAATGTACATATACACATACACACATACATATATATACATATACACACATACATAAACGTACATACACACATGTATATATATACATATTCATATATATATATATATGCATATATATATATACATGTGTCTATACATATATATATATATATGTATGTATATGTATATATATGCGTGTGTGTATATATATATATTTATACAGGGAATAACGAGTCTATGGCTCCATTAATTTATCATGATATATATATATATATATATGTATATATATACACATATATGTATGTTTATATATATGTTTGTATATATATATGTATGTATATATATATACGTATATATATGTATATATATATATATATATATATATACATATATATGTATATATATATACGTATATATGTGTATATAAATATATATATATATATACATACATATATATATATATATGTTAGTATGTATATAAGTATGTTTTGAAGCAGGGAGTTTGAAATTAAAGGGTTCTAAACCCCACTATCAGGCTAATATATATATATATATATATATATATATACATATCCCACCTCAATATACATACTCGGATGTATGTATCTGTATATCATGATTTATACACTGTTCACTTCCCTGACATTTGTACATTATTCTATCTACTATACATGCACCTTTGATGAGTTATAATGCACCTGAGCACTGTACACAATTTTATTATTTACGAGTAGACTTGGCTGTTCTTTCTAGCATTTCCGTTGTTGTAATTAGTATTTTTTTAATTCTCAGGATGTTATTTGACTGGTGCTTCTAGCATTTTACACACTTAGTGTGTTTGCTTTGAGGGAGATCTTAGCTACTATTTCTACCAAGTTTTACCGTAATGGGGTGTGTAATTTAAGGGTTGTTAGGCTGCTATTTCTTTCAACATCTTCCTAGTTATTCTTTGAAGGAAATTTGTTATAAATTAAGAAAAGAAAGAAAAAATCTATTACATAAATAAAAGATGTTGCAGCATATATATTATCTCTTCTTCCTCTGGATTTGAGTTCAATTTTTCACAAGTGATAATTGAGAATAGCTGTCGAGATACTGCATCCTTTAAAACCTCCATGGAACAAACTACCTGCATCAGTTGTTAGCTGTCGAGACACTGCATCCTTTAAAACCTCCATGGAACAAACTACCTGCATCAGTTGTTAGCTGTCGAGACACTGCATCCTTTAAAACCTCCATGGTACAAAATACCTCCATCAGTTGTTAGCTGTCGAGACACTGCATCCTTTAAAACCTCCATGGAACAAACTACCTACAACAGTTGTTAGCTGTCGAGACACTGCATCCTTTAAAACCTCCATCAGTTGTTAGCTGTCGAGACACTGCATCCTTTAAAACCTCCATGGAACAAACTACCTGCATCAGTTGTTAGCTGTCGAGACACTGCATCCTTTAAAACCTCCATGGAACAAACTACCTGCATCAGTTGTTAGCTGTCGAGACACTGCAACCTTTAAAACCTCCATGGAACAAACTAGCTGCATCAGTTAGCTGTCGAGACACTGCATCCTTTAAAATCTCCATGAAACAAACTACCTGCATCAGTTGTTAGCTGTCGAGACACTGCATCCTTTAAAACCTCCATGGAACAAACTACCTGCATCAGTTGTTAGCTGTCGAGACACTGCATCCTTTAAAACCTCCATGGAACAAACTAGCTGCATCAGTTGTTAGCTGTCGAAACACTGCATCCTTTAAAACCTCCATGGAACAAACTACCTGCATCAGTTGTTAGCTGTTGAGACACTGCATCCTTTAAAACCTCCATGGAACAAACTAGCTGCATCAGTTGTTAGCTGTCGAAACACTGCATCCTTTAAAACCTCCATGGAACAAACTACCTGCATCAGTTGTTAGCTGTCGAGACACTGCAACCTTTAAAACCTCCATGGAACAAACTAGCTGCATCAGTTAGCTGTCGAGACACTGCATCCTTTAAAATCTCCATGGTACAAACTACCTGCATCAGTTGTTAGCTGTCGAGACACTGCATCCTTTAAAACCTCCATGGAACAAACTACCTGCATCAGTTGTTAGCTGTCGAGACACTGCAACCTTTAAAACCTCCATGGAACAAACTAGCTGCATCAGTTAGCTGTCGAGACACTGCATCCTTTAAAATCTCCATGGTACAAACTACCTGCATCAGTTGTTAGCTGTCGAGACACTGCATCCTTTAAAACCTCCATGGAACAAACTACCTGCATCAGTTGTTAGCTGTCGAGACACTGCAACCTTTAAAACCTCCATGGAACAAACTAGCTGCATCAGTTAGCTGTCGAGACACTGCATCCTTTAAAATCTCCATGGTACAAACTACCTGCATCAGTTGTTAGCTGTCGAGACACTGCATCCTTTAAAACCTCCATGGAACAAACTCCCTGCATCAGTTGTTAGCTGTCGAGACACTGCATCCTTTATAACCTCCATGAAACAAACTACCTGCATCAGTTGTTAGCTGTCGAGACACTGCATCCTTTAAAACCTCCATGGAACAAACTACCTGCATCAGTTGTTAGCTGTCGAGACACTGCAGCCTTTAAAACCTCCATGGAACAAACTCCCTACATCAGTTGTTAGCTGTCGAGACACTGCAGCCTTTAAAACCTCCATGGAACAAACTCCCTACATCAGTTGTTAGCTGTCGAGACACTGCAGCCTTTAAAACCTCCATGGAACAAACTCCCTACATCAGTTGTTAGCTGTCGAGACACTGCAGCCTTTAAAACCTCCATGGAACAAACTCCCTGCATCAGTTGTTAGCTGTCGAGACACTGCAGCCTTTAAAACCTCCATGCTTCCTGAAATTCGCCAACACTATACCTGATATTCCCCCCTCCATACACACCCACGTATACACTTTTCACTTTCCTGACATTTGTACATTATTCTATGTACTATACATGCACCTTTGATGGGTTGTAGTGCACCTGAGCACTGTACACAATAATTTCATTATTATTATTATTGGCAGTGGATTAGCAGTATCGGTTGAGGGTCGGGCGCCATGCTTTGACGCATAGAGTTACGACCCTTTCCATTCTGAGTTCAAATCCCGCCAAGGTCAACTTTACCTTTCATTCTTGCGGGGTCAATAAAATAAAGTACCAGTAATACACTGGGGTAATTGTGCTGGCCTTGTGCCAAAAGTAGAACTGACTTGTGGAGTTATGTCGGACAGCTGTTGTGGCGTGTAGAACGGATCCGGCTATCGGCCGAGTCCATAGTGAAGATCGACCCGGGGGTGCTCTCGAACCATCGGGTCGTTCAGGATTGGTGGGGTACCTGAGTGAACCCTGGGTGGTCAGCCCCCCTATTGGGGATTTTTTCTTGTATTTTTATTATTTTGTTATTGTAATTATTGTTTATACATTGTATATGTACCCCCCCCCCCCCCCCACTGTCCCAGTCTTTTGTATTGTCCCCTATATGTCGGCCCTTGTGGCCAATAAATGAAATCATTATTATTATTATATATACATATATATATTATCACCCGTAACTCCCAAGGGGTTGTAGGGATCCATATTGATGTAAGGCCCTTATCACAGCACAAAAAAGCTTCACCATCCCAGATCATATTTCTCTCTATGTGAGTAAGAAGAACTAAGCCCCGTGAAACTTGGGAGTCTGGTGTAGCTGGAAGAGAGGATGGTTTGGAGTTAAAGGGCTAACCCCTATATCTGAGGGTGTCGTAATTAGCAATAATATCAGAAGCTTTCTTAACTGAACCTAACCTAACCCTCTCTGTTAGCATATCTCTAATGAAATACACTGTCCCTTGTGATTTTATATTTTGAAAATGATCAAGACTTTAAAGCGATTTAATAACATAGCTTTCTCGTTATTAAGTTGGTGTTTGGAATATAACTTAAAGGTTCTTACATAAAATTATAATGGAAGGTTTTAAGATAAATATAAGCACTTTAACCCTTTCATTACCATATTTCTAATGAAAGACACTGTTGGTGTTTGGAACTTAACCCTTTAGCATTTCCATTACTTTATATATACTATTATATTTTCATGGTAAAGGCTTTACCTCACATAATTATCTCACATAATATCGAATCTATGAGATTTTGAAAGTATTTATTTTGCGAACAATACCTTAACATCAGTTTGAGTGACTGGTTACAGCCAGTTTCAACAGAGAGGGGTAGAGAATTCTGGCCGGTTTGAACATTAAAGGGTTAACAAAGGTTCATACATAAAATTATAATGGAAGGTTTTTAGATAAATGAAAACACTTAACAAACAATTTTGAAATATATTTATTATAACAAACATTTGACATTATTGTACAATATACATAGATTCTACATAATGTTATACATATGTCAACTATATTTTACAGACAAGTTATACAATGATGGAAATATCAAAAAAACATAAAAACCAAATTAAGTAATGAAAAAAAAACGGGGGTAAAGAAGGGCAGATGTGTCGTGGCGTTGCTTCATGGCTCGTAACAATAATCTTTCATGCGTGATTTAGTTACCGGTTGACCAATCGCAAGTCTCGCATGAATATAAACAACTTCCACCCAAAGAAGACATTTCACACTTCTTTGTTGACTAAACTCTAGTTGCTGCTTTGACTTCAAGAAGATAACATCCATTTTCCTTTCCGTGTCAACACATTGTAAAAATGTAATGGTAATCAAGAAATATTGGCTAGGGAACACTTTCTTTGTATCAAACACGTTTTTGTTTATTCACTTTTACGGCATGCCGGCACAACATTTTGTAAACCTGTTTCGGTTGTAAATAAATCATGTGAAAATATTATAAAGCCTTATGATATTTCTGCCACCAACGAATCTGGCATACACACTAAAAAAAAAAAACGTTGGATGTGATATGGGAAAATGCTTTTCCCAAGGTTCTATCATTTTCCACAACAACCAGTGAGTATATCTGACTTAGCTAACTCACTTGCCAACAAGTCATTTCACTTGCTTATAACTGTGTTACAGATTCTCTCCATTTGTGGCAACAAACTACAACCAAATAACAACTATTATCAACTTCTTCTATGTTACATTTACTGCTAACAAACATTCATCTTCTTGCTATTGCAACTAAACATACTTTTGCTGGTACAACAAAATAACATATCTTCCCTTTGCTAAAGATGTGGCTGTATAGGAAAGTAGTGGAAAGGACTATAAACACCATAAATAAGAAGAGGGGGTAAAGAGCTAGGACTGTTAGGAAACAGGAGTATAGTGGATACATGTGCAAAGCCTTAGTGACGTCACTTCCGCCTAAATATGGAGGCGCCAAATCTTTCCCAGTCTCCACAGAACCTCAAAGATATCCAGACACCATCATCATGAATCCTTCAACCAGCAACAACAGCAACTCAGGTCATCACTTCCAACCTGCCAAGACTGACCAATTGGTTAACTTTCCCACGTTAAATTATTTTTTTAATGTAATTAAGTAAGAAAGATATTAACATTGAATAAATAATTGATTATTGATAAATAGTTGATTATTACGAGTAATACCAAATTCAACATAAATGCACCATCATCGGAAAGAATGGCATTTATAACTCGGTATACCGAGTTTCTCTTCAACACACAATCACCATTCCTGAAATATGTGAGAATATATGGAATACATTGTTCTACCAAGACTTTTTTAATAACCTTGTTGACAATGGATTTCACTCAGATGAGGAATATCTTGCTATTATTACAGACGACTATAATAGAAAATGTGCCGAAAAACAGTCCAACGAAGCAAATAAAAACCAACAACATCGATTTGGGACTCCGTCTCCAGCTAGATGTGGGTCAACACTGGTGTTGTCTCCAGCTAGATGTGGGTCAACACTGGCGTTGTCTCCAGCTAGATGTGGGTCAACACTGCTGTTGTCTCCACCAGAGTCAGACAACTCCAATAAAGAGAACCGAGGAATCAATGATGCAGTCTCGTACTGATGCACCTCCGCCAGATCCTTTATAACATCTTTCGTTCCTTAAGCATGTCTTTATTATATAATTCTATTGTGTTGTTGTTATTGTTACAGCTCACACCTAAGCAGGTTTAGCTAGACTCCTCCAAGGTATATCTCGGAGGTGTTTTGGGTGATTTAATGTTAGGGACCCCATCTCATTTCTACAGCTGAGTAAACTGGAGCAACGTGAAATAAAGGGTCTTGCTCAAGGAAACAACACATCACCCGGTCCGAAAATTGAACTCATAACCTTTCGATAGCAAGCCCAATGCTCTAACCACTAAGCAATGCGCCTTCACATAATTCTATTATCAATATTTGTACTTTCTTTCTTTATGCATGTCGTGGATTGGCAGTATCAGTAGAGGGTCGGACGCCATGCTTTGCAGCACAGTTACGTCCCTTTACGGACTGAGTTCAAGACCCGCCGAGGTTAACTTTGCCTTTCATCCTTAACGGGTCGATAAAATAAAGTACCAGTAATACACTGAAATAATTGCTGGCCTTGTGCCAAAAGTAGAAACAATTATTATATAATTCTCTTACCAATATTTGTAATTTTCTTATGTAATAAACTGAAAAAAAAAAAATGAAACGGTAACAAAAGAAAAAGAGGAAGAGAGAGATCATCCAGTAAGTCGGTCTCTCTCTCTCTTCCTCTTTTTTTAAATCAAGATTAGTTGTAGGCAAGAGACTACTGACAATCATCTCTACCTATGCTCCCCAAGCAGAAGGACTCTTTAACGAGCAACTTCTAGAGAAAAGATATGTGGATGTGTGCTGCATACAAGAGGTGAGATGGAGAAGTGCCCCAGCAAGGATAATTGCAGGCAAACATCTTAGCTATAATCTTCTCTGGGCAGGAAATGATGATGGGTTAGGTAGGGTAGGCATTTTACTGGCCAAGAAGTGGACTGACAAGACAGTAGAGGTAGTTAGAGTCAGTAATAGAATAATTAAGATTAGATTAGTTGTAGGCAAGAGACTGCTGACAATTATCTCTACCTCTGCTCCCCAGGTGAGCCTAGGTAAAGAAGAGAAGGAACGCTTTTACGAGCAACTTCTGGAGACAACCATAATGACAGAGGACAGAGACCTAGTCATACTAGCAGGGGACTTTAATGGTCACGTTGGTCAGCTCCAGGATGGATACACTGGGGTACATGGTTGATTAGGAGCTGGGGGATCCAACATGTAGAAGACCACAAACATGTTTGCCTAGAGGCTAAATGCTTTAAATTCCTCCATCTCCCTCCCTCCCAGCTTGTCTCCCTTCACCAAAAGGACGGTGCATTGTGCAAAACTCTTATCAAATTAGGAGTATGATATTACATTTTACGCACAGTCAGCCAGAAATATATTTAACATATGGTTAGATGTGGGGGAATGTAACCCAATTCAAATAAATAGGCGGGAAGATAATGTTGATGGGTCCAAACATGTAAGGCGCGAAAAAAATGCTGACAAGTCAGAACATGTTTCAGAGAGAAAAAAGAATATAAATAGATGGCATCTCTGCAGCTGCAGCGCAGGCTGACAGAGGAACATTGAGGGAACGGCGTTACCCCATTTGACACAAGACTTCCACACACACAACAGACCATAAGCTACGAAGGCCTAAAGAAAAGAGATGCGGAGATGCTGGCAGAGTTGTCGGTAAGTCATGCCATTACATTTACCATTTTATAACTAGAGTGGACCATACACGACTGACGTTACTAAGAAGCCTATTAATTTGGACGAGTGTTGCAGAGAACGGGACATTGATTACGGTAGAAATGACATATCAATAGAAGACGCAGACGAAAAACTCATCAAGTGTGCAGATAACGTCGAAGGGGTGGCATCGTTCATAGTGAAGTCAGCCATAAAACTGAAAGAACTGATGCCACCTGCATCAACAACCACAAGAGACAACTTCAATTACAATGTTTTGTGCGACGGTGCCAAGTAGGCACTTACACGGAGTAATCCCTAAAGGGAAGAGGCATGGTAGAACTATGCACATAACAAAGGACAGTCACGGGGCAGAAATACTTAAACACACCACTGGCTGGTTTGTTAACAAGTAATGCCATTGTCAATGGTCGATAAGCACTATAAAAAGCAAACATCCACGCCAGACTGTCAAAGCTACAAGCAGCAGCAAGCCAAGATTCAATTCAACAACGCAGTTTTCCACGACGAAACAAACACTGAAAACCAGATAGGCTACACATGGGTACACCAATTCGAACACCCAAAGGAAATAACTTGGGATGAAGCTCCCAGAATCAACACACCAGCCAACACTCTTGTCCATGTCGAAGAGGGCAGGAAAAATTACCTTATGAAGGTAATCTACAAACAGCCTTCCATTCTAATATTCCACAAAGCAGCATACAGCTAAATGAAACACTGCCATGATATTCCGCATTTCCACATAATATCGTGGCACAAAGACCATCCATCAAACATACACTCTTTCCAAATGTTAAAAAGCCTAACAAAAAACAAAGGTACAAACCCATATCAACTTACAGTGCAGAAAATATTTAACCTGTACGGGTTTTGCCAATACCTGACACAGAATGATGTAAGATGGGTTGTCGCAGCGAACAAAATAGACACCAAAAGCCAAAAACTCATGCTCAAACAACTAACAAAGACTAGCGAAGAATCAGACGATGACAAGAACAAAACACTACACACAAACAAAACAGTCCGAGGAGCCAAGTACAATTTCATTAAAAAAATGATGAAAAGATGTAACTTCACGGACATGGGCGATATCATGTGTTTGGTATTTCAGCAAAGTGAAATACCAAACACAGTGGGATAATATATCAAAATACCCCCAACTTATTAAACATCATACAAGCTGCAGTGACAAAGACGAACATCGAAACAAAGGCAACCCGTATATGGGAACAAATACAATAAAAAAACTGAATACTTTACAACTATGACAAATACATACCATGACGTACAAACATTAGACATATAGTATATGTCTAATGTTTGTAAATATAGTATATATCTAATGGTATATGTCATATACCATGAATGGATAGATCACAACTTTAATCATGACGACTTCAACCACCACACATTTGAAGTATGTCATAAAATCAACCCAAAGATTAATGGACTACACATCACAGGGCCATCAAACAGCGGAAAGATCAATCCGCAACGGCCTTATGAATTGCGGCTGAATGCAATGCCAAGCATCGAACAACTTCACCTTTGGCAGTTGTATAGACAAAACCCTCATATACACAGATGAAATGTGGTTCTCCGCTAACAACATCTTGGAGGCAAAGTGCATCTTAGAAGGCACCGCCACATACATAAACATCAAACACCAAATCATCATCATTTTACATCCAGAATTCTCAATTGTTGTGTTCATAGTGTTTGGCAGTAGTATTTATACTGGTTGGATGCCCTTCCTAACACCAACACCAAAATGAACGAATATTAATACGGACACCGTCTCTGTCAACCATTAATGTGGGCCCTTGGAATGTCGTGCTCCACGAAATAGACGGTTTGAAAAACCGGCTTTTTTACTATGAGACAAGACGTCACATGCCGAAATTAAAAGACTGGGGCCGCATTGACCTAAACCCCGTCATGTGGCTAACGATATGGAAGCCATCCATAGACAAATATGTCCAAAATGCATATAACGAAACATACCTAACATCAAGATCCAAGCCAAACAAAAGATACAGAGTTAATGAAAAAGATATTCTTTCACCAAACAGGAAACAACAAATAGTAGAAGTAAGACACAACATAGAAAAATAATTAGAAACACCAGCAACATCTAAAATGACAGCATTCACACCAACAAAAATGACTACGCCATGCGAAATGGACCTAGAACTAGCACAGGCGTGCGTCATACACGATGCAGATATGAGTGGCTGCAGCTTTCAAAGAACAAAAGAAGAATGGAGCCCCTTACTAATCACACCAACGTTGTGACTATCACACAAACATAAAAATTACTTCCTATGATTAAGAGCTAGAGAATATACACCAACACCCTTCAAGAGATTTTCACTTTAACAGCAAATATTTCGAAGATTTATATAAACAAGATGCTGATCAATTTTTTTACTTATTTCTGTAACTTTAAAATATTTTATTCTCTTCGCTGTCGCTTAATAAAAGAATTGAACTTAAATCTTGCCTTTGTTATCTTTTACATTAATATATATATGTATGTATGTATGTATGTAAAAGGTAAACAGAAATAACAACACAATCAGTACTGTATATATATATATATATATATAATGTAGGACGTGAGTTTTATTGTAGAACAATGAGGCATTTAATGATACAATCATATTTTATTTTAAATAACTCATGAAGAAAAATCATATTTTTATCACGCAAAAGTTTTACAACACATTTTATATTTATCGCTTTTTTTCAAGAAAATTCTTAAATTTTCAGATTTAAAATTCAGTAGAATGTTCTCGATTAGGTTTAAGGTAACTTCTAAGGACTATTAAAAACATTACGTCATTATTTGTCTGACGACCATCCTGTAAACATTGATAACCGTCCTGTAAACATTGACAATATGGGGAAAAATAAACTGATTGATCAAGACCTCTGTAAACGCATTGTAGACCTTCATACAAATGTTGGTTATAGAAAGATATCTTGTCAGTTAAATGTGCCATTGAGTTCAGTTGGTACTATAATTCGTCACTGGAAATCTCATCATTCCATCTGTCCTCTAATTAGTTCTGGTCGTCCGAGAAAGATAACGGAACGTGCAGCTCGGTTATTGACGAGAAACGTTGGCAGCAACGAACCCCGGTGTACTCTTAAAAATCTTCAGGATGACCTAGAAGGAAGTGGAGTAAAAGTGAGCACAGATACAATTAGTCGCTCACTTCGTCGATATGATATCTTCTCGAGGTCTCCAAGGAAAACACCACTTCTTACGAGGAAACACGTTCTTCCTCGATTAAACTTTGCAAATGAACATCTCATCAAACCTGCATCGTTTTGGGAAGATGTACTTTAGTCGGACGAAAGAAAATTTGAACTTTTTGGTCGAAATGCTGTGGCAAAAGTCTGGAGAAAGAAAGGTACTGAATATTCGCCAAAGAATACTATTCCAACTGTAAAATTTGGAGGTGGATCAATCATGGTCTGGGGTTGCTTTAGTGCCACAGGTGTAGGAAATATTGAAATACTAGAAGGAAGAATGGAGGTATTTATTATAGAGGTATTTTGCAAAGGAATTTACATCAAAGTGTACATTCTCTCAGCTTAAAGCCAGGTTGGTTTTTTTCAACAAGATAACGATCCAAAGCATACTGCAAAGCTAACACAATCTTGGTTAAGTACGAATGGAATAAATGTTCTAAAATGGCCAAGTCAGTCTCCAGATATTAACCCGATCAAAAAATTTGTGGAGAGAACTGAAACTCAGAATTCAAAAAAGGAAACCCCAAAATATCCCTGAACTAAAGAAAATTTGTTGTGAAGAATAAAAATATTAGCCAAGAAACATGCAAGAAGTTTGTAGGAGGCTACTCCAAACGCCTACAGGCTGTAATTAGCAACAAAGGTTACGCTACGAAATATTAAGAGATGATTTAATAAATGTGTTGTAAACTTTTGCGTTATAAAAATATTGATTTTTCTTCACGAGTTATTTCCTTGTTATTTTTTTTTAAATATGATTGTATCATTAAATACCTCATTATAAGTTCTATCAGCAGTTAAATTTTCATTACCCTAACTTTATTAAAAATTCCTAAAACCACATTTTTCCTAATATGTTGTAAACTTTTGTGGGGCACTGTATATATACATGAATATACGTATATATATACACATATCTGATGAGAATGCAAATATCGGATGATATTTGTTTTTGAAATGCGCATAATAAAATACATGGAACTTTTTTAACCATCTTTATATTTCTTCTTATATACTCCAGTCCAATAAACTGTTGAGTGCTACTTATCCGATATTTGCATTGCTTTATTGTTCTACAATAAAACTCACCTCCTACATTATATATATATATACATACATATACTGTACCGATTGTGTTGTTATTTCTGTGACTGCTGGGTGCTTTTTTGCCGTGGCACCTACACGTCCACTTTATAGTGTGGGCTGGATGCTTTTTTGCCGTGGCACCTACACGTCCACTTTATAGTGTGGGCTGGATGCTTTTTTGCCGTGGCACCTACACGTCCACTTTATAGTGTGGGCTGGATCCTTTTTTGCCGTGGCACCTACACGTCCACTTTATAGTGTGGGCTGGATGCTTTTTTGCCGTGGCGCCTCCACGTCCACTTTACAGTGTGGGCTGGATGCTTTTTTGCCGTGGCGCCTCCACGTCCACTTTACAGTGTGCGCTGGGTGCTTTTTTTCACGACCACTTTGCAGTGGAATGATAGGGAGGGACCCCAGTCCCTATCATCTCATTTCTACAGCTGAGTAAACTGGAGCAATGTGAAAGAAAGTGACTTGCTCAAGGAAACAACACATCACCCGGTCTGAGAATTGAACTCACAACCTTTTGATTGCAAGACCAATGCTCTAACCACTAAGCCATATGCCTCCATATATATATATATATATATATATATATATATATATATATATATATATATATATATATATATATATATATATATATATATATATATATATATATATATTCATTTATATATATGTATATATGAATATAACATATGATGACGTCATCACCAGCGAGCCAGCGCTCGCAGGGAAAATAATTATGAGATTGAAATCATTGGTTACGTGACTGACACTTTTCAAATCATCACTTATGCAGTTAAGTAACAAAAAATTAATGAAGGCACCACCAGTGCAAGGGCTGCGTCGATGTCAACTCTATGTTGTTCTATTTAAAACCAGTCCTGTTGGCAGTGCAATGTCGCAGGAACGCGGTTGCCCCTTCAGCAGGGGCGCCCCTGAACAGACGTAGACAGAAAAAAAAAACATATACACCAGGAAACACATTAGACTTAGCAGCAAAACCACATGACTTGGACTACAACAATCCAGACAAATAATTTATCAACGCCACAATACGAAGCAGACCGACTGGGATAATTGCAAGCGGAGCAATCGCTGCAAAACATTATCTGGGACTTGATAACTACTTCTGGGGTACCCCAGAGCGTCAACATACTTAGCCTGACATTTCTAATAATAATCAGCCTCTACGTGATATGGGTGAAATGGGGCCATTATCAATCGATTTCTCAGTACGGATGGCAGGGAACACATATCGGACCAGACATACCACCACCAACACTCACCATCTTCCTTTCCTCATTACCTACCACCCCGCACCTCATGCGGCTCGTCCACGACCTCCAGTCAGACCCCTCCACCTCCACTGAACTCACACCCCTCCACTCATTCAAGCGCGAACGCAACCTCCGGAAACTTCTCATCCATAGCTCCCTTACTCCTCACACCACAGACACCATCACCCTCCACCTCCACTGAACTCACACCCCTCCACTCATTCAAGCGTGAACGCAACCCCCGGGTCTTCCTCATCCATAGCTCCC
The DNA here is from genome assembly GCA_964016885.1 of Eledone cirrhosa. Taxonomy (NCBI): domain Eukaryota; kingdom Metazoa; phylum Mollusca; class Cephalopoda; order Octopoda; family Eledonidae; genus Eledone; species Eledone cirrhosa. Next base: position 37,444 of record CAXHJY010000814.1, read on the forward strand.
TTCCTCCTCACATCAACACCTTCCACCTAACTCACACCACTCCGGAACTTCATCCATAGCACCCTTCCTCCGCACATCACACACACCAGCACCCTCCACCCAACACACACCCTCTATCTCCACCCAACACACACCCTCTACCTCCACCCAACACACACCCCTCTACCTCCACCCAACACACACCCCTCCACTCATTCAAGACACAAACTTTGAAAACTAAGCAACACATCAATTTATACAACAACAAACATAGCGTTACTCTCTCCGTCACTCTTCCCTCTCTCTACAATAGATTATTCCCCCCTCTCTATAATTTAACTGCTTTACTCTCTTCATGCTTCGAGGTTTAACACACCTCCTTATGGTTTCTTAGCTTCACTCTCTCCATCGCTCTTCCCTCTCTCTATAATAGATCTTTCCCCCCTCTTCGTTCAGAAACGCGAAAAAAACTTTGATAATTAAGCAACACATAAATTTATACAACAGACAGTCATAACGATGCTCATACATCAAATAACAAAACTTAAAAAGCCGATAACACTACTCATTTGGCTGATAACAAAAATCAACGAAAGCAGCACTGACAGCATCATTTCAGCAGAAATACCCAACCCAAAATTGGACAGAGAACTCCACAACATCGTCACTGTTCACATGGTTCATGGGCCATGCGGGAATGGTTTCAATATGAATTCGCCATGAATTAAAGAAAGAAAGTCCACCAAGAGGTATCCTAGGCCATTCCTCCAAGAAACTCAGACGGGTGGCGTCAGTTATCCATTATACCGCTGCAGGAAGCCAACGGACAGAGGAATTGTTGTGATAACACCACATCACCACGTCGACAAGCGGTGCATTGTACCCTACTGCCCACTTCTGCTTAAAATGTTTAACGCCCACATTAACGTTGAATACTGCCACTCCGTCAAATCAATAAAGTATGTCTGCAAGTTCATCAATAAGGGGTCCGATGCTGCGTCCTTCGGTCTTACAATGCAGAACAGCCGATACATCAGCAGTAATGAAACGTTCTCACAATTCTTACACTTTACAATATACCATAACTACCCCCCAATCAAACAGTTGGCGGTGCACCTTGAAAACGGTCAAAGAGTCTACTTCACCGCTGCTGAGATAGCAAAGGAACCCAAGGACACCACACTTACGGCATTTAAGTTATTCCAAAACGATCCCTTCGCCAAGACCCTCTTCTACTTTCAGGTGCCATCATACTACACATGGAACACAGACAACAGAATTTGGTTTAGAAGGGTGAAAGGACAACCCGTTGACGGACATCCAGACATTAAAATGTCCCCAACCCTTGGGAGAGTGTACACCATTAATACCAACAGGAATGCTTTTAATCTCCGCCTTCTACTGCATGAGGTGGTAGGACCAACATCTTTCGACGATCTGAAAACAATCAACGGAGAGACTTGTACTTCATTCCGCGCAGCCTGCCTTAGATGGGGTCTACTGGAAGATGGCACTCAGTGGGATGCGACATTGGCGGAGGCAGCTACAACACGCTCAGTGCGAACTCTTCGGCAACTCTTTGCGGTGCTACTGCAGACATGCGAGTTAAGCGACCCTGTATCCTAATGGGACAAATACAAAGAGGACCTTTCCGATGACAACATACACCAAGGACAACTGCTACTCCCTCATTCCGACGTACGACTCAGCGACGAATTCTTCAACAAAGATCTCATTGACATCGAGGACAAAATCCTAACTGCCGGCGGAAATCACCTTCCATTCTATGGACTGCCAAAAGTTCAGCGAACGGGCTCAGAGAAACTTCCGAAGCGCATAATTCAGGAAACTGCCTACAACATCGATGCCCTCAAACTGTTCATCAACGAAAACGAGCCGAAATTGTTGCAGGACCAACAGCGGGCGCGACAGCAAAAAGGAATCGCCCGGGCTGTGGCGGCTTCTGGGATTGCTGCAACTCTGCTGCCCGGAGGGAGGACAGCTCATTTCGCATTTAAACTACCATTCAACACGACTTCAGACGACACAATAACCTGCAACATCATCAAGGACTCTGACAAAGCGGAAGTCTTGATTGTGTGGGACGAATGCACAATGGCCCATAAAGGATCCCTTGAGGCGTTAGACAGGACCCTACGAGACATCAGGGAATGCAACCGGCCGATGGGAGGAGTACCTCTACTGCTGTCTGGCAATTTTCGACAAACTCTTCCAGTTGTTCCAAAAGCCACCAGGGCCGACACTGTGGGGGCTTGCATTAAATCATCTCCCCTGTGGCAGGAAGTGACAACTTGACCCTCACAACAAACATGAGAGCCCAACTGCTCGGCGACCGCTCATCAGCAGACTTCTCAAAGGTCCTCTTAAAAGTTGGTGACAGCACTGCACCTTCAGATGCAGCTGGAGAAATGGCAGTCTCGCAAGTAAGCACTGTTGTCGACACTCTTGACGACCTCACAGCCTCTGTCTTTCCCGATATGGCCATCAACTACAAAAACACGAGTCGTTTGTGTGATAGAGCCATATTGGCTCCCAAAAATGTCTCCGTTGCAAAAATCAATGAGGACCTTCTGCAATGCATTCCTGGAAACCTCCGTACCTACAAATCTGTTGACAAAGATGAGGTTGACGATTTTCCAACAGAATTCCTCAATTTCTTGGACCTCTCTGGACTGCCACCTCATTAACTGCGCGTCAAAGTTGGGTCTCCAGTGATGCTGTTGAGGAACCTGGAACCACCACGTCTCTGCAACGGAACACGGTTAGTGGCAAGAAACCTCCTGCCGCATGTAATTGAAGCCACAATTCTCACGGGCTGCGGCACTGGGGAAAACGTCTTCATACCCAGAATACCATTAACTCCATCAGGTATGGAATGCCCCTGTACTCTGCGCCGACTTCAATTCCCCGTTAAACTTTGCTTCGCGGTGTCAATCAACAAGTCTCAAGGCCAAACGCTATAAACAGCATGCCTACATTTAGCCCAGCCGTGCTTCTCACATGGCCAATTATATGCCGCATGCTCAAGACTTATTCATACTTGCGCCCAAAGGCAGAACAAAAAATGTGGTCTACATAGAGGTGTTGTGACTCCTCTATTCAGCACCACTACAGTCTTGCCGGTCTGACATATGGTGAGTAGATGCTATTGTTGTACTTTAAAGCAATTAAACTCCGAGCAATGGCGGGCACTTCTGCTAGTATTAATATAATTTACTATGAATGACATTTATTGTAATTTTTATTTCCCTATGGCAATTAAAAAGAAGAAAAGTAAAATTTGATCTAAAAGAAATATGAAAATAGAAGCCAGCCATACATCCCTTACACCTCACATCACAAACACCACCACCCCTCTACTCATTCAAGCGCAAACGCAACCTCCAAAACCACTTCATTCATAGCTCCCTTCCACCTCCTATCACAAACAGCACCACCCTCCACCTCCACTCATTCAAGCACGAACGCAACCTCCAGATCTTCCTCATCCATAGCTCCCTTCCTCCTCACATGAAAAAAACACCACCACCTTCCAAGGCCCCAACATCAAATCCCTCCCTGCCTGCCACTCTTTCTACTGCACCTCCTCCAGCTTTGTCTAGGGACTCATTTGAACGATATCTGGAGTCCCCTATGTCAAATGAACGTTGTTTCTCGCTAATATCAAATGAGGACACTGACTCATATCTTGCATTTATCTTAGATGAATACGAGGGAGAATTTCAAGAACAACAACCTCAAGGAAACAACGAGCGAAATAGGTGACCAAGTGGATTGGGGACTTTGACCCCAGCTTTCACACTGAGTCAGGAATAAAAACAGACACTACCTACTCTGCTCAAGAAAAGAACAAAGACAACGAGATTCCTAAGACGACTTCACTGATCAGCAGAAATGGGTGAAATACAGGCACCTAATAAAGTCAAACACAGAAGCACCAAGTCCCACTTTATTAACAGATTCTCAATTATAATTTTCTTATATTGCATGTCATATTAATATAATTTACTTTGTATGACATTTATTGTAATTTTTATTTCTCTATGGCAATTAAAAAGAAGAAACAAAGAAATTTGATCTAAGAAAAATATGAAAATAGATGCCTGCCATAGCTCCCTTCCTCCTCACATCACAAATACCACCACACTCACACCCCTCCACTCATTCCAGCAAGAACACAACCTCCGGAAACTTCTCATCCATAGCTCCCTTACACCTCACCACAAACACCACCACCATCCAAGGGCCCAAAAGCAAATCCTTCTCTGCCTGGCATTCCTCCTACTGCACCTCCTCCAGCTTTGTCTACGGACTCCTTTGAACGGAATCTGGAGTCCCCTATGTCAAATGAACGTTGTTTCTCGCTAATATCGAATGAGGACACTGACTCATCCGACGAATATCTTGCATTTATCTTAGATGAATACGAGGGAGAATTTCAAGAACAACAACCACAAGGAAACAACGAGCAAAATAGGTGACCAAGTGGATTGGGGACTTTGACCCCAGCTTTAACACTGAGTCAGGAATACATACAAATGCTGTTTACTCTGCTCAAAAAAAGAACAAAGACAACGAGATTCCTAAGACGACTTCACCGATCAACAGAATTGGGTGAAATACAGGCACCTAATAAAGTCAAACACAGAAACACCAAGTCCCACTTTATTAACAGATTCTCAATTATAATTTTCTTATATTGCATGTCATATTAATATAATTTACTTTGTATGACATTTATTGTAATTTTTATTTCTCTATGGCAATTAAAAAGAAGGAACAAAGAAATTTGATCTTAAAAAATTATGAAAATAGAAGACCGCCATAGCTCCCTTACACCTCACATCACAAACACCACCACCCTCTACCACACTCACACCCTTCTATTCATTCAAGCACGAACACAACCTCCGGACCCTGTTCACCCATAGCTCCCTTCCTCATCACATTACAAACACCATCACCCTCCTCCACTCATTCAAGTGCAAACACAACCTCCAAAACCACTTCATTCATAGCTCCCTTCCACCTATCACAAACACCATCACACTCCACCTCCACCAAACTCACAAACCTCCACACATTCAAGGACGAACGCAACCTCCAGATCTTCCTCATCCATAGCTCCCTTCCTCCTCACATCAAAAAAACACCACCACCTTCCAAGGGTCCAACACCAAATCCCTTTCTGCATGCCACTCTTTCCACTGCACCTCCTCCAGCTTTGTCTACGGACTCTTTTGAACGGAATCTGGAGTCCCCTATATCAAATGAACGTTGTTTCTCGCTAATATCAAATGAGGACACTGACTCATATCTTGCATTTATCTTAGATGAATACGAGGGAGAATTTCAAGAACAACAACCTCAAGGAAACAACGAGCGAAATAGGTGACCAAGTGGATTGGGGACTTTGACCCCAGCTTTAACACTGAGTCAGGAATAAAAACAAACGCTACCTACTCTGCTCAAGAAAAGAACAAAGACAACGAGATTCCTAAGACGACTTCACTGATCAGCAGAAATGGGTGAAATACAGGCACCTAATAAAGTCAAACACAGAAGCACCAAGTCCCACTTTATTAACAGATTCTCAATTATAATTTTCTTATATTGCATGTCATATTAACATAATTTACTTTGTATGACATTTATTGTAATTTTTATTTCTCTAAGGCAATTAAAAAGAAGAAACAAAGAAATTTGATCTTAAAAAATTATGAAAATAGAAGACCGCCATAGCTCCCTTACACCTCATATCACAAACACCACCACCCTCTACCACACTCACACCCTTCTATTCATTCAAGCACGAACACAACCTCCGGACCCTGTTCACCCATAGATCCCTTCCTCATCACATTACAGACACCATCACCCTCCTCCACTCATTCAAGTGCAAACACAACCTCCAAAACCACTTCATTCATAGCTCCCTTCCACCTCCTATCACAAACACCATCACACACCACCTCCACCAAACTCACAAACCTCCACACATTCAAGGACGAACGCAACCTCCAGATCTTCCTCATCCATAGCTCCCTTCCTCCTCACATCAAAAAAACACCACCACCTTCCAAGGGCCCACCACCAAATCCCTTTCTGCATGCCACTCTTTCCACTGCACCTCCTCCAGCTTTGTCTACGGACTCTTTTGAACGGAATCTGGAGTCCCCTATGTCAAATGAACGTTGTTTCTCGCTAATATCAAATGAGGACAGTGACTCATCCGACAGACATCTTGCATTTATCTTAGATGAATACGAGGGAGAATTTCAAGAACAACAACCACAAGGAAACAACGAGCAAAATAGGTGACCAAGTGGATTGGGGACTTTGACCCCAGCTTTAACACTGAGTCAGGCATGCAAACAAACACTACTCTACTCAAGAATAGAACAAAGACAACGAGATTCCTAAGACGACTTCACTGATCAACAGAAATGGGTGAAATACAGGCACCTAATAAAGTCAAACACTGAAGCACCAAGTCCCATTTTATTAACAGATTCTCAATTATAATTTTCTTATATTGCATGTCATATTAATATAATTTACTTTGTATGACATTTATTGTAATTTTTATTTCTCTATGGCAATTAAAAAGAAGAAACAAAGAAATTTGATCTAAGAAAAATATGAAAATAGATGCCTGCCATAGCTCCCTTCCACCTCACATCACAAATACCACCACCACACTCACACCCCTCCACTCATTCCAGCAAGAACACAACCTCCGGAAACTTCTCATCCATAGCTCCCTTACACCTCACCACAAACACCACCACCATCCAAGGGCCCAAAAGCAAATCCTTCTCTGCCTGGCATTCCTCCTACTGCACCTCCTCCAGCTTTGTCTACGGACTCCTTTGAACGGAATCTGGAGTCCCCTATGTCACATGAACGTTGTTTCTCGCTAATATCGAATGAGGACACTGACTCATCCGACAGACATCTTGCATTTATCTTAGATGAATACGAGGGAGAATGTCAAGAACAACAACCACAAGGAAACGAGCGAAATAGGTGACCAAGTGGATTGGGGACTTTGACCCCAGCTTTAACACTGAGTCAGGCATACAAACAAACACTACTCTGCTCAAGAATAGAACAAAGACAACGAGATTCCTAAGACGACTTCACTGATCAACAGAAATGGGTGAAATACAGGCACCTAATAAAGTCAAACACAGAAACACCAAGTCCCATTTTATTAACAGATTCTCAATTATAATTTTCTTATATTGCATGTCATATTAATATAATTTACTTTGTATGAGATTTATTGTAATTTTTATTTCTCTAAGGCAATTAAAAAGAAGAAACAAAGAAATTTGATCTTAAAAAATTATGAAAATAGAAGACCGCCATAGCTCCCTTCCACCTCACATCACAAACACCACCACCACACTCACACCCCTCCACTCATTCCAGCAAGAACACAACCTCCGGAAACTTCTCATCCATAGCTCCCTTCCACCTCACATCACAAACACCACCACCCTCTACCACACTCACACCCTTCTATTCATTCAAGCACGAACACAACCTCCGGACCCTGTTCACCCATAGCTCCCTTCCTCATCACATTACAAACACCATCACCCTCCTCCACTCATTCAAGTGCAAACACAACCTCCAAAACCACTTCATTCATAGCTCCCTTCCACCTCTTATCACAAACACCATCACACTCCACCTCCACCAAACTCACAAACCTCCACACATTCAAGGACGAACGCAACCTCCAGATCTTCCTCATCCATAGCTCCCTTCCTCCTCACATCAAAAAAACACCACCACCTTCCAAGGGTCCAACACCAAATCCCTTTCTGCATGCCACTCTTTCCACTGCACCTCCTCCAGCTTTGTCTACGGACTCTTTTGAACGGAATCTGGAGTCCCCTATGTCAAATGAACGTTGTTTCTCGCTAATATCAAATGAGGACACTGACTCATATCTTGCATTTATCTTAGATGAATACGAGGGAGAATTTCAAGAACAACAACCTCAAGGAAACAACGAGCGAAATAGGTGACCAAGTGGATTGGGGACTTTGACCCCAGCTTTAACACTGAGTCAGGAATAAAAACAGACACTACCTACTCTGCTCAAGAAAAGAACAAAGACAACGAGATTCCTAAGACGACTTCACTGATCAGCAGAAATGGGTGAAATACAGGCACCTAATAAAGTCAAACACAGAAGCACCAAGTCCCACTTTATTAACAGATTCTCAATTATAATTTTCTTATATTGCATGTCATATTAATATAATTTACTTTGTATGACATTTATTGTAATTTTTATTTCTCTATGGCAATTAAAAAGAAGAAACAAAGAAATTTGATCTAAGAAAAATATGAAAATAGATGCCTGCCATAGCTCCCTTCCTCCTCACATCACAAATACCACCACACTCACACCCCTCCACTCATTCCAGCAAGAACACAACCTCCGGAAACTTCTCATCCATAGCTCCCTTACACCTCACCACAAACACCACCACCATCCAAGGGCCCAAAAGCAAATCCTTCTCTGCCTGGCATTCCTCCTACTGCACCTCCTCCAGCTTTGTCTACGGACTCCTTTGAACGGAATCTGGAGTCCCCTATGTCACATGAACGTTGTTTCTCGCTAATATCGAATGAGGACACTCACTCATCCGACAGACATCTTGCATTTATCTTAGATGAATACGAGGGAGAATTTCAAGAACAACAACCACAAGGAAACAACGAGCAAAATAGGTGACCAAGTGGATTGGGGACTTTGACCCCAGCTTTAACACTGAGTCAAGAATACATACAAATGCTGTTTACTCTGCTCAAAAAAAGAACAAAGACAACGAGATTCCTAAGACGACTTCACCGATCAACAGAAATGGGTGAAATACAGGCACCTAATAAAGTCAAACACAGAAACACCAAGTCCCACTTTATTAACAGATTCTCAATTATAATTTTCTTATATTGCATGTCATATTAATATAATTTACTTTGTATGACATTTATTGTAATTTTTATTTCTCTATGGCAATTAAAAAGAAGAAACAAAGAAATTTGATCTTAAAAAATTATGAAAATAGAAGACCGCCATAGCTCCCTTACACCTCATATCACAAACACCACCACCCTCTACCACACTCACACCCTTCTATTCATTCAAGCACGAACACAACCTCCGGACCCTGTTCACCCATAGCTCCCTTCCTCATCACATTACAAACACCATCACCCTCCTCCACTCATTCAAGTGCAAACACAACCTCCAAAACCACTTCATTCATAGCTCCCTTCCACCTCTTATCACAAACACCATCACACTCCACCTCCACCAAACTCACAAACCTCCACACATTCAAGGACGAACGCAACCTCCAGATCTTCCTCATCCATAGCTCCCTTCCTCCTCACATCAAAAAAACACCACCACCTTCCAAGGGTCCAACACCAAATCCCTTTCTGCATGCCACTCTTTCCACTGCACCTCCTCCAGCTTTGTCTACGGACTCTTTTGAACGGAATCTGGAGTCCCCTATGTCAAATGAACGTTGTTTCTCGCTAATATCAAATGAGGACACTGACTCATATCTTGCATTTATCTTAGATGAATACGAGGGAGAATTTCAAGAACAACAACCTCAAGGAAACAACGAGCGAAATAGGTGACCAAGTGGATTGGGGACTTTGACCCCAGCTTTAACACTGAGTCAGGAATAAAAACAGACACTACCTACTCTGCTCAAGAAAAGAACAAAGACAACGAGATTCCTAAGACGACTTCACTGATCAGCAGAAATGGGTGAAATACAGGCACCTAATAAAGTCAAACACAGAAGCACCAAGTCCCACTTTATTAACAGATTCTCAATTATAATTTTCTTATATTGCATGTCATATTAATATAATTTACTTTGTATGACATTTATTGTAATTTTTATTTCTCTATGGCAATTAAAAAGAAGAAACAAAGAAATTTGATCTAAGAAAAATATGAAAATAGATGCCTGCCATAGCTCCCTTCCTCCTCACATCACAAATACCACCACACTCACACCCCTCCACTCATTCCAGCAAGAACACAACCTCCGGAAACTTCTCATCCATAGCTCCCTTACACCTCACCACAAACACCACCACCATCCAAGGGCCCAAAAGCAAATCCTTCTCTGCCTGGCATTCCTCCTACTGCACCTCCTCCAGCTTTGTCTACGGACTCCTTTGAACGGAATCTGGAGTCCCCTATGTCACATGAACGTTGTTTCTCGCTAATATCGAATGAGGACACTCACTCATCCGACAGACATCTTGCATTTATCTTAGATGAATACGAGGGAGAATGTCAACAACAACAACCACAAGGAAACAACGAGCAAAATAGGTGACCAAGTGGATTGGGGACTTTGACCCCAGCTTTAACACTGAGTCAAGAATACATACAGATGCTGTTTACTCTGCTCAAAAAAAGAACAAAGACGAGATTCCTAAGACGACTTCACCGATCAACAGAAATGGGTGAAATACAGGCACCTAATAAAGTCAAACACAGAAACACCAAGTCCCACTTTATTAACAGATTCTCAATTATAATTTTCTTATATTGCATGTCATATTAATATAATTTACTTTGTATGACATTTATTGTAATTTTTATTTCTCTATGGCAATTAAAAAGAAGAAACAAAGAAATTTGATCTTAAAAAATTATGAAAATAGAAGACCGCCATAGCTCCCTTACACCTCATATCACAAACACCACCACCCTCTACCACACTCACACCCTTCTATTCATTCAAGCACGAACACAACCTCCGGACCCTGTTCACCCATAGCTCCCTTCCTCATCACATTACAAACACCATCACCCTCCTCCACTCATTCAAGTGCAAACACAACCTCCAAAACCACTTCATTCATAGCTCCCTTCCACCTCTTATCACAAACACCATCACACTCCACCTCCACCAAACTCACAAACCTCCACACATTCAAGGACGAACGCAACCTCCAGATCTTCCTCATCCATAGCTCCCTTCCTCCTCACATCAAAAAAACACCACCACCTTCCAAGGGTCCAACACCAAATCCATTTCTGCATGCCACTCTTTCCACTGCACCTCCTCCAGCTTTGTCTACGGACTCTTTTGAACGGAATCTGGAGTCCCCCATGTCAAATGAACGTTGTTTCTCGCTAATATCAAATGAGGACACTGACTCATATCTTGCATTTATCTTAGATGAATACGAGGGAGAATTTCAAGAACAACAACCTCAAGGAAACAACGAGCGAAATAGGTGACCAAGTGGATTGGGGACTTTGACCCCAGCTTTAACACTGAGTCAGGAATAAAAACAGACACTACCTACTCTGCTCAAGAATAGAACAAAGACAACGAGATTCCTAAGACGACTTCACTGATCAGCAGAAATGGGTGAAATACAGGCACCTAATAAAGTCAAACACAGAAGCACCAAGTCCCACTTTATTAACAGATTCTCAATTATAATTTTCTTATATTGCATGTCATATTAATATAATTTACTTTGTATGACATTTATTGTAATTTTTATTTCTCTATGGCAATTAAAAAGAAGAAACAAAGAAATTTGATCTTAAAAAATTATGAAAATAGAAGACCGCCATAGCTCCCTTCCTCCTCACATCACAAACACCACCACCACACTCACACCCCTCCACTCATTCCAGCAAGAACACAACCTCCGGAAACTTCTCATCCATAGCTCCCTTACACCTCACCACAAACACCACCACCATCCAAGGGCCCAAAAGCAAATCCTTCTCTGCCTGGCATTCCTCCTACTGCACCTCCTCCAGCTTTGTCTACGGACTCCTTTGAACGGAATCTGGAGTCCCCTATGTCACATGAACGTTGTTTCTCGCTAATATCGAATGAGGACACTCACTCATCCGACAGACATCTTGCATTTATCTTAGATGAATACGAGGGAGAATTTCAAGAACAACAACCACAAGGAAACAACGAGCAAAATAGGTGACCAAGTGGATTGGGGACTTTGACCCCAGCTTTAACACTGAGTCAGGAATACATACAGATGCTGTTTACTCTGCTCAAAAAAAGAACAAAGACAACGAGATTCCTAAGACGACTTCACCGATCAACAGAAATGGGTGAAATACAGGCACCTAATAAAGTCAAACACAGAAGCACCAAGTCCCATTTTATTAACAGATTCTCAATTATAATTTTCTTATATTGCATGTCATATTAATATAATTTACTTTGTATGACATTTATTGTAATTTTTATTTCTCTATGGCAATTAAAAAGAAGAAACAAAGAAATTTGATCTTAAAAAATTATGAAAATAGAAGACCGCCATAGCTCCCTTACACCTCATATCACAAACACCACCACCCTCTACCACACTCACACCCTTCTATTCATTCAAGCACGAACACAACCTCTGGACCCTGTTCACCCATAGCTCCCTTCCTCATCACATTACAAACACCATCACCCTCCTCCACTCATTCAAGTGCAAACACAACCTCCAAAACCACTTCATTCATAGCTCCCTTCCACCTCTTATCACAAACACCATCACACTCCACCTCCACCAAACTCACAAACCTCCACACATTCATGGACGAACGCAACCTCCAGATCTTCCTCATCCATAGCTCCCTTCCTCCTCACATCAAAAAAACACCACCACCTTCCAAGGGTCCAACACCAAATCCCTTTCTGCATGCCACTCTTTCCACTGCACCTCCTCCAGCTTTGTCTACGGACTCTTTTGAACGGAATCTGGAGTCCCCTATGTCAAATGAACGTTGTTTCTCGCTAATATCAAATGAGGACACTGACTCATATCTTGCATTTATCTTAGATGAATACGAGGGAGAATTTCAAGAACAACAACCTCAAGGAAACAACGAGCGAAATAGGTGACCAAGTGGATTGGGGACTTTGACCCCAGCTTTAACACTGAGTCAGGAATAAAAACAGACACTACCTACTCTGCTCAAGAATAGAACAAAGACAACGAGATTCCTAAGACGACTTCACTGATCAGCAGAAATGGGTGAAATACAGGCACCTAATAAAGTCAAACACAGAAGCACCAAGTCCCACTTTATTAACAGATTCTCAATTATAATTTTCTTATATTGCATGTCATATTAATATAATTTACTTTGTATGACATTTATTGTAATTTTTATTTCTCTATGGCAATTAAAAAGAAGAAACAAAGAAATTTGATCTTAAAAAATTATGAAAATAGAAGACCGCCATAGCTCCCTTCCTCCTCACATCACAAACACCACCACCACACTCACACCCCTCCACTCATTCCAGCAAGAACACAACCTCCGGAAACTTCTCATCCATAGCTCCCTTACACCTCACCACAAACACCACCACCATCCAAGGGCCCAAAAGCAAATCCTTCTCTGCCTGGCATTCCTCCTACTGCACCTCCTCCAGCTTTGTCTACGGACTCCTTTGAACGGAATCTGGAGTCCCCTATGTCACATGAACGTTGTTTCTCGCTAATATCGAATGAGGACACTCACTCATCCGACAGACATCTTGCATTTATCTTAGATGAATACGAGGGAGAATTTCAAGAACAACAACCACAAGGAAACAACGAGCAAAATAGGTGACCAAGTGGATTGGGGACTTTGACCCCAGCTTTAACACTGAGTCAGGAATACATACAGATGCTGTCTACTCTGCTCAAAAAAAGAACAAAGACAACGAGATTCCTAAGACGACTTCACCGATCAACAGAAATGGGTGAAATACAGGCACCTAATAAAGTCAAACACAGAAGCACCAAGTCCCATTTTATTAACAGATTCTCAATTATAATTTTCTTATATTGCATGTCATATTAATATAATTTACTTTGTATGACATTTATTGTAATTTTTATTTCTCTATGGCAATTAAAAAGAAGAAACAAAGAAATTTGATCTTAAAAAATTATGAAAATAGAAGACCGCCATAGCTCCCTTACACCTCATATCACAAACACCACCACCCTCTACCACACTCACACCCTTCTATTCATTCAAGCACGAACACAACCTCTGGACCCTGTTCACCCATAGCTCCCTTCCTCATCACATTACAAACACCATCACCCTCCTCCACTCATTCAAGTGCAAACACAACCTCCAAAACCACTTCATTCATAGCTCCCTTCCACCTCTTATCACAAACACCATCACACTCCACCTCCACCAAACTCACAAACCTCCACACATTCATGGACGAACGCAACCTCCAGATCTTCCTCATCCATAGCTCCCTTCCTCCTCACATCAAAAAAACACCACCACCTTCCAAGGGTCCAACACCAAATCCCTTTCTGCATGCCACTCTTTCCACTGCACCTCCTCCAGCTTTGTCTACGGACTCTTTTGAACGGAATCTGGAGTCCCCTATGTCAAATGAACGTTGTTTCTCGCTAATATCAAATGAGGACACTGACTCATATCTTGCATTTATCTTAGATGAATACGAGGGAGAATTTCAAGAACAACAACCTCAAGGAAACAACGAGCGAAATAGGTGACCAAGTGGATTGGGGACTTTGACCCCAGCTTTAACACTGAGTCAGGAATAAAAACAGACACTACCTACTCTGCTCAAGAATAGAACAAAGACAACGAGATTCCTAAGACGACTTCACTGATCAGCAGAAATGGGTGAAATACAGGCACCTAATAAAGTCAAACACAGAAGCACCAAGTCCCACTTTATTAACAGATTCTCAATTATAATTTTCTTATATTGCATGTCATATTAATATAATTTACTTTGTATGACATTTATTGTAATTTTTATTTCTCTATGGCAATTAAAAAGAAGAAACAAAGAAATTTGATCTTAAAAAATTATGAAAATAGAAGACCGCCATAGCTCCCTTCCTCCTCACATCACAAACACCACCACCACACTCACACCCCTCCACTCATTCCAGCAAGAACACAACCTCCGGAAACTTCTCATCCATAGCTCCCTTACACCTCACCACAAACACCACCACCATCCAAGGGCCCAAAAGCAAATCCTTCTCTGCCTGGCATTCCTCCTACTGCACCTCCTCCAGCTTTGTCTACGGACTCCTTTGAACGGAATCTGGAGTCCCCTATGTCACATGAACGTTGTTTCTCGCTAATATCGAATGAGGACACTCACTCATCCGACAGACATCTCGCATTTATCTTAGATGAATACGAGGGAGAATTTCAAGAACAACAACCACAAGGAAACAACGAGCAAAATAGGTGACCAAGTGGATTGGGGACTTTGACCCCAGCTTTAACACTGAGTCAGGAATACATACAAATGCTGTTTACTCTGCTCAAAAAAAGAACAAAGACAACGAGATTCCTAAGACGACTTCACTGATCAACAGAAATGGGTGAAATACAGGCACCTAATAAAGTCAAACACAGAAACACCAAGTCCCACTTTATTAACAGATTCTCAATTATAATTTTCTTATATTGCATGTCATATTAATATAATTTACTTTGTATGACATTTATTGTAATTTTTATTTCTCTATGGCAATTAAAAAGAAGAAACAAAGAAATTTGATCTTAAAAAATTATGAAAATAGAAGACCGCCATAGCTCCCTTACACCTCATATCACAAACACCACCACCCTCTACCACACTCACACCCTTCTATTCATTCAAGCACGAACACAACCTCCGGACCCTGTTCACCCATAGCTCC
This sequence comes from Eledone cirrhosa, assembly GCA_964016885.1. Classification (NCBI taxonomy): domain Eukaryota; kingdom Metazoa; phylum Mollusca; class Cephalopoda; order Octopoda; family Eledonidae; genus Eledone; species Eledone cirrhosa. Next base: position 53,194 of record CAXHJY010000814.1, read on the forward strand.
CTTCCTCATCACATTACAAACACCATCACCCTCCTCCACTCATTCAAGTGCAAACACAACCTCCAAAACCACTTCATTCATAGCTCCCTTCCACCTCCTATCACAAACACCATCACACTCCACCTCCACCAAACTCACAAACCTCCACACATTCAAGGACGAACGCAACCTCCAGATCTTCCTCATCCATAGCTCCCTTCCTCCACACATCAAAAAAACACCACCACCTTCCAAGGGCCCAACACCAAATCCCTTTCTGCATGCCGCTCTTTCCACTGCACCTCCTCCAGCTTTGTCTACGGACTCTTTTGAACGGAATCTGGAGTCCCCTATGTCAAATGAACGTTGTTTCTCGCTAATATCAAATGAGGACACTGACTCATATCTTGCATTTATCTTAGATGAATACGAGGGAGAATTTCAAGAACAACAACCTCAAGGAAACAACGAGCGAAATAGGTGACCAAGTGGATTGGGGACTTTGACCCCAGCTTTAACACTGAGTCAGGAATAAAAACAGACACTACCTACTCTGCTCAAGAAAAGAACAAAGACAACGAGATTCCTAAGACGACTTCACTGATCAGCAGAAATGGGTGAAATACAGGCACCTAATAAAGTCAAACACAGAAGCACCAAGTCCCACTTTATTAACAGATTCTCAATTATAATTTTCTTATATTGCATGTCATATTAATATAATTTACTTTGTATGACATTTATTGTAATTTTTATTTCTCTATGGCAATTAAAAAGAAGAAACAAAGAAATTTGATCTAAGAAAAATATGAAAATAGATGCCTGCCATAGCTCCCTTCCTCCTCACATCACAAATACCACCACACTCACACCCCTCCACTCATTCCAGCAAGAACACAACCTCCGGAAACTTCTCATCCATAGCTCCCTTACACCTCACCACAAACACCACCACCATCCAAGGGCCCAAAAGCAAATCCTTCTCTGCCTGGCATTCCTCCTACTGCACCTCCTCCAGCTTTGTCTACGGACTCCTTTGAACGGAATCTGGAGTCCCCTATGTCACATGAACGTTGTTTCTCGCTAATATCAAATGAGGACACTCACTCATCCGACAGACATCTTGCATTTATCTTAGATGAATACGAGGGAGAATTTCAAGAACAACAACCACAAGGAAACAACGAGCAAAATAGGTGACCAAGTGGATTGGGGACTTTGACCCCAGCTTTAACACTGAGTCAGGAATACATACAAATGCTGTTTACTCTGCTCAAAAAAAGAACAAAGACAACGAGATTCCTAAGACGACTTCACCGATCAGCAGAAATGGGTGAAATACAGGCACCTAATAAAGTCAAACACAGAAACACCAAGTCCCACTTTATTAACAGATTCTCAATTATAATTTTCTTATATTGCATGTCATATTAATATAATTTACTTTGTATGACATTTATTGTAATTTTTATTTCTCTATGGCAATTAAAAAGAAGAAACAAAGAAATTTGATCTTAAAAAATTATGAAAATAGAAGACCGCCATAGCTCCCTTCCTCCTCACATCACAAACACCACCACCCTCTACCACACTCACACCCTTCTATTCATTCAAGCACGAACACAACCTCCGGACCCTGTTCACCCATAGCTCCCTTCCTCATCACATTACAAACACCATCACCCTCCTCCACTCATTCAAGTGCAAACACAACCTCCAAAACCACTTCATTCATAGCTCCCTTCCACCTCTTATCACAAACACCATCACACTCCACCTCCACCAAACTCACAAACCTCCACACATTCAAGGACGAACGCAACCTCCAGATCTTCCTCATCCATAGCTCCCTTCCTCCTCACATCAAAAAAACACCACCACCTTCCAAGGGTCCAACACCAAATCCCTTTCTGCATGCCACTCTTTCCACTGCACCTCCTCCAGCTTTGTCTACGGACTCTTTTGAACGGAATCTGGAGTCCCCTATGTCAAATGAACGTTGTTTCTCGCTAATATCAAATGAGGACACTGACTCATATCTTGCATTTATCTTAGATGAATACGAGGGAGAATTTCAAGAACAACAACCTCAAGGAAACAACGAGCGAAATAGGTGACCAAGTGGATTGGGGACTTTGACCCCAGCTTTAACACTGAGTCAGGAATAAAAACAGACACTACCTACTCTGCTCAAGAAAAGAACAAAGACAACGAGATTCCTAAGACGACTTCACTGATCAGCAGAAATGGGTGAAATACAGGCACCTAATAAAGTCAAACACAGAAGCACCAAGTCCCACTTTATTAACAGATTCTCAATTATAATTTTCTTATATTGCATGTCATATTAATATAATTTACTTTGTATGACATTTATTGTAATTTTTATTTCTCTATGGCAATTAAAAAGAAGAAACAAAGAAATTTGATCTAAAAAAAATATGAAAATAGAAGCCTGCCATAGCTCCCTTCCTCCTCACATCACAAATACCACCACACTCACACCCCTCCACTCATTCCAGCAAGAACACAACCTCCGGAAACTTCTCATCCATAGCTCCCTTACACCTCACCACAAACACCACCACCATCCAAGGGCCCAAAAGCAAATCCTTCTCTGCCTGGCATTCCTCCTACTGCACCTCCTCCAGCTTTGTCTACGGACTCCTTTGAACGGAATCTGGAGTCCCCTATGTCACATGAACGTTGTTTCTCGCTAATATCGAATGAGGACACTCACTCATCCGACAGACATCTTGCATTTATCTTAGATGAATACGAGGGAGAATTTCAAGAACAACAACCACAAGGAAACAACGAGCAAAATAGGTGACCAAGTGGATTGGGGACTTTGACCCCAGCTTTAACACTGAGTCAAGAATACATACAAATGCTGTTTACTCTGCTCAAAAAAAGAACAAAGACAACGAGATTCCTAAGACGACTTCACCGATCAACAGAAATGGGTGAAATACAGGCACCTAATAAAGTCAAACACAGAAGCACCAAGTCCCACTTTATTAACAGATTCTCAATTATAATTTTCTTATATTGCATGTCATATTAACATAATTTACTTTGTATGACATTTATTGTAATTTTTATTTCTCTAAGGCAATTAAAAAGAAGAAACAAAGAAATTTGATCTTAAAAAATTATGAAAATAGAAGACCGCCATAGCTCCCTTACACCTCATATCACAAACACCACCACCCTCTACCACACTCACACCCTTCTATTCATTTATGCACGAACACAACCTCCGGACCCTGTTCACCCATAGATCCCTTCCTCATCACATTACAGACACCATCACCCTCCTCCACTCATTCAAGTGCAAACACAACCTCCAAAACCACTTCATTCATAGCTCCCTTCCACCTCCTATCACAAACACCATCACACACCACCTCCACCAAACTCACAAACCTCCACACATTCAAGGACGAACGCAACCTCCAGATCTTCCTCATCCATAGCTCCCTTCCTCCTCACATCAAAAAAACACCACCACCTTCCAAGGGCCCAACACCAAATCCTTCTCTGCCTGGCATTCCTCCTACTGCACCTCCTCCAGCTTTGTCTACGGACTCTTTTGAACGGAATCTGGAGTCCCCTATGTCAAATGAACGTTGTTTCTCGCTAATATCAAATGAGGACACTGACTCATCCGACAGACATCTTGCATTTATCTTAGATGAATACGAGGGAGAATTTCAAGAACAACAACCTCAAGGAAACAACGAGCGAAATAGGTGACCAAGTGGATTGGGGACTTTGACCCCAGCTTTAACACTGAGTCAGGCATACAAACAAACACTACTCTGCTCAAAAAAAGAACAAAGACAACGAGATTCCTAAGACGACTTCACTGATCAGCAGAAATGGGTGAAATACAGGCACCTAATAAAGTCAAACACAGAAACACCAAGTCCCACTTTATTAACAGATTCTCAATTATAATTTTCTTATATTGCATGTCATATTAATATAATTTACTTTGTATGACATTTATTGTAATTTTTATTTCTCTATGGCAATTAAAAAGAAGAAACAAAGAAATTTGATCTAAGAAAAATATGAAAATAGATGCCTGCCATAGCTCCCTTCCTCCTCACATCACAAATACCACCACACTCACACCCCTCCACTCATTCCAGCAAGAACACAACCTCCGGAAACTTCTCATCCATAGCTCCCTTACACCTCACCACAAACACCACCACCATCCAAGGGCCCAAAAGCAAATCCTTCTCTGCCTGGCATTCCTCCTACTGCACCTCCTCCAGCTTTGTCTACGGACTCCTTTGAACGGAATCTGGAGTCCCCTATGTCACATGAACGTTGTTTCTCGCTAATATCGAATGAGGACACTCACTCATCCGACAGACATCTCGCATTTATCTTAGATGAATACGAGGGAGAATGTCAACAACAACAACCACAAGGAAACAACGAGCAAAATAGGTGACCAAGTGGATTGGGGACTTTGACCCCAGCTTTAACACTGAGTCAAGAATACATACAGATGCTGTTTACTCTGCTCAAAAAAAGAACAAAGACATCGAGATTCCTAAGACGACTTCACCGATCAACAGAATTGGGTGAAATACAGGCACCTAATAAAGTCAAACACAGAAACACCAAGTCCCACTTTATTAACAGATTCTCAATTATAATTTTCTTATATTGCATGTCATATTAATATAATTTACTTTGTATGACATTTATTGTAATTTTTATTTCTCTATGGCAATTAAAAAGAAGAAACAAAGAAATTTGATCTTAAAAAATTATGAAAATAGAAGACCGCCATAGCTCCCTTCCTCCTCACATCACAAACACCACCACCCTCTACCACACTCACACCCTTCTATTCATTCAAGCACGAACACAACCTCCGGACCCTGTTCACCCATAGCTCCCTTCCTCATCACATTACAAACACCATCACCCTCCTCCACTCATTCAAGTGCAAACACAACCTCCAAAACCACTTCATTCATAGCTCCCTTCCACCTCCTATCAGAAACACCATCACACTCCACCTCCACCAAACTCACAAACCTCCACACATTCAAGGTCGAACGCAAACTCCAGATCTTCCTCATCCATAGCTCCCTTCCTCCTCACATCAAAAAAACACCACCACCTTCCAAGGGTCCAACACCAAATCCCTTTCTGCATGCCACTCTTTCCACTGCACCTCCTCCAGCTTTGTCTACGGACTCTTTTGAACGGAATCTGGAGTCCCCTATGTCAAATGAACGTTGTTTCTCGCTAATATCAAATGAGGACACTGACTCATCCGACGAATATCTTGCATTTATCTTAGATGAATACGAGGGAGAATTTCAAGAACAACAACCTCAAGGAAACAACGAGCGAAATAGGTGACCAAGTGGATTGGGGACTTTGACCCCAGCTTTAACACTGAGTCAGGAATAAAAACAAACGCTACCTACTCTGCTCAAGAAAAGAACAAAGACAACGAGATTCCTAAGACGACTTCACTGATCAGCAGAAATGGGTGAAATACAGGCACCTAATAAAGTCAAACACAGAAGCACCAAGTCCCACTTTATTAACAGATTCTCAATTATAATTTTCTTATATTGCATGTCATATTAACCTAATTTACTTTGTATGACATTTATTGTAATTTTTATTTCTCTAAGGCAATTAAAAAGAAGAAACAAAGAAATTTGATCTAAGAAAACTATGAAAATAGATGCCTGCCATAGCTCCCTTCCTCCTCACATCACAAATACCACCACACTCACACCCCTCCACTCATTCCAGCAAGAACACAACCTCCGGAAACTTCTCATCCATAGCTCCCTTACACCTCACCACAAACACCACCACCATCCAAGGGCCCAAAAACAAATCCTTCTCTGCCTGGCATTCCTCCTACTGCACCTCCTCCAGCTTTGTCTACGGACTCCTTTGAATGGAATCTGGAGTCCCCTATGTCACATGAACGTTGTTTCTCGCTAATATCGAATGAGGACACTCACTCATCCGACAGACATCTTGCATTTATCTTAGATGAATACGAGGGAGAATTTCAAGAACAACAACCACAAGGAAACAACGAGCAAAATAGGTGACCAAGTGGATTGGGGACTTTGACCCCAGCTTTAACACTGAGTCAAGAATACATACAAATGCTGTTTACTCTGCTCAAAAAAAGAACAAAGACAACGAGATTCCTAAGACGACTTCACCGATCAACAGAAATGGGTGAAATACAGGCACCTAATAAAGTCAAACACAGAAACACCAAGTCCCACTTTATTAACAGATTCTCAATTATAATTTTCTTATATTGCATGTCATATTAATATAATTTACTTTGTATGACATTTATTGTAATTTTTATTTCTCTATGGCATTTAAAAAGAAGAAACAAAGAAATTTGATCTTAAAAAATTATGAAAATAGAAGACCGCCATAGCTCCCTTACACCTCATATCACAAACACCACCACCCTCTACCACACTCACACCCTTCTATTCATTCAAGCACGAACACAACCTCCGGACCCTGTTCACCCATAGCTCCCTTCCTCATCACATTACAAACACCATCACCCTCCTCCACTCATTCAAGTGCAAACACAACCTCCAAAACCACTTCATTCATAGCTCCCTTCCACCTCTTATCACAAACACCATCACACTCCACCTCCACCAAACTCACAAACCTCCACACATTCAAGGACGAACGCAACCTCCAGATCTTCCTCATCCATAGCTCTCTTCCTCCTCACATCAAAAAAACACCACCACCTTCCAAGGGTCCAACACCAAATCCCTTTCTGCATGCCACTCTTTCCACTGCACCTCCTCCAGCTTTGTCTACGGACTCTTTTGAACGGAATCTGGAGTCCCCTATGTCAAATGAACGTTGTTTCTCGCTAATATCAAATGAGGACACTGACTCATATCTTGCATTTATCTTAGATGAATACGAGGGAGAATTTCAAGAACAACCTCAAGGAAACAACGAGCGAAATAGGTGACCAAGTGGATTGGGGACTTTGACCCCAGCTTTAACACTGAGTCAGGCATACAAACAAACACTACTCTGCTCAAAAAAAGAACAAAGACAACGAGATTCCTAAGACGACTTCACTGATCAGCAGAAATGGGTGAAATACAGGCACCTAATAAAGTCAAACACAGAAACACCAAGTCCCACTTTATTAACAGATTCTCAATTATAATTTTCTTATATTGCATGTCATATTAATATAATTTACTTTGTATGACATTTATTGTAATTTTTATTTCTCTATGGCAATTAAAAAGAAGAAACAAAGAAATTTGATCTAAGAAAAATATGAAAATAGATGCCTGCCATAGCTCCCTTCCTCCTCACATCACAAATACCACCACACTCACACCCCTCCACTCATTCCAGCAAGAACACAACCTCCGGAAACTTCTCATCCATAGCTCCCTTACACCTCACCACAAACACCACCACCATCCAAGGGCCCAAAAGCAAATCCTTCTCTGCCTGGCATTCCTCCTACTGCACCTCCTCCAGCTTTGTCTACGGACTCCTTTGAACGGAATCTGGAGTCCCCTATGTCACATGAACGTTGTTTCTCGCTAATATCGAATGAGGACACTCACTCATCCGACAGACATCTCGCATTTATCTTAGATGAATACGAGGGAGAATGTCAACAACAACAACCACAAGGAAACAACGAGCAAAATAGGTGACCAAGTGGATTGGGGACTTTGACCCCAGCTTTAACACTGAGTCAAGAATACATACAGATGCTGTTTACTCTGCTCAAAAAAAGAACAAAGACATCGAGATTCCTAAGACGACTTCACCGATCAACAGAATTGGGTGAAATACAGGCACCTAATAAAGTCAAACACAGAAACACCAAGTCCCACTTTATTAACAGATTCTCAATTATAATTTTCTTATATTGCATGTCATATTAATATAATTTACTTTGTATGACATTTATTGTAATTTTTATTTCTCTATGGCAATTAAAAAGAAGAAACAAAGAAATTTGATCTTAAAAAATTATGAAAATAGAAGACCGCCATAGCTCCCTTACACCTCATATCACAAACACCACCACCCTCTACCACACTCACACCCTTCTATTTATTCAAGCACGAACACAACCTCCGGACCCTGTTCACCCATAGCTCCCTTCCTCATCACATTACAAACACCATCACCCTCCTCCACTCATTCAAGTGCAAACACAACCTCCAAAACCACTTCATTCATAGCTCCCTTCCACCTCTTATCACAAACACCATCACACTCCACCTCCACCAAACTCACAAACCTCCACACATTCAAGGACGAACGCAACCTCCAGATCTTCCTCATCCATAGCTCCCTTCCTCCTCACATCAAAAAAACACCACCACCTTCCAAGGGTCCAACACCAAATCCCTTTCTGCATGCCACTCTTTCCACTGCACCTCCTCCAGCTTTGTCTACGGACTCTTTTGAACGGAATCTGGAGTCCCCTATGTCAAATGAACGTTGTTTCTCGCTAATATCAAATGAGGACACTGACTCATATCTTGCATTTATCTTAGATGAATACGAGGGAGAATTTCAAGAACAACAACCTCAAGGAAACAACGAGCGAAATAGGTGACCAAGTGGATTGGGGACTTTGACCCCAGCTTTAACACTGAGTCAGGAATAAAAACAAACGCTACCTACTCTGCTCAAGAAAAGAACAAAGACAACGAGATTCCTAAGACGACTTCACTGATCAGCAGAAATGGGTGAAATACAGGCACCTAATAAAGTCAAACACAGAAGCACCAAGTCCCACTTTATTAACAGATTCTCAATTATAATTTTCTTATATTGCATGTCATATTAATATAATTTACTTTGTATGACATTTATTGTAATTTTTATTTCTCTATGGCAATTAAAAAGAAGAAACAAAGAAATTTGATCTAAGAAAAATATGAAAATAGATGCCTGCCATAGCTCCCTTCCTCCTCACATCACAAATACCACCACACTCACACCCCTCCACTCATTCCAGCAAGAACACAACCTCCGGAAACTTCTCATCCATAGCTCCCTTACACCTCACCACAAACACCACCACCATCCAAGGGCCCAAAAGCAAATCCTTCTCTGCCTGGCATTCCTCCTACTGCACCTCCTCCAGCTTTGTCTACGGACTCCTTTGAACGGAATCTGGAGTCCCCTATGTCACATGAACGTTGTTTCTCGCTAATATCGAATGAGGACACTCACTCATCCGACAGACATCTCGCATTTATCTTAGATGAATACGAGGGAGAATTTCAAGAACAACAACCACAAGGAAACAACGAGCAAAATAGGTGACCAAGTGGATTGGGGACTTTGACCCCAGCTTTAACACTGAGTCAGGAATACATACAAATGCTGTTTACTCTGCTCAAAAAAAGAACAAAGACATCGAGATTCCTAAGACGACTTCACCGATCAACAGAATTGGGTGAAATACAGGCACCTAATAAAGTCAAACACAGAAGCACCAAGTCCCACTTTATTAACAGATTCTCAATTATAATTTTCTTATATTGCATGTCATATTAATATAATTTACTTTGTATGACATTTATTGTAATTTTTATTTCTCTATGGCAATTAAAAAGAAGAAACAAAGAAATTTGATCTTAAAAAATTATGAAAATAGAAGACCGCCATAGCTCCCTTCCTCCTCACATCACAAACACCACCACCCTCTACCACACTCACACCCTTCTATTCATTCAAGCACGAACACAACCTCCGGACCCTGTTCACCCATAGCTCCCTTCCTCATCACATTACAAACACCATCACCCTCCTCCACTCATTCAAGTGCAAACACAACCTCCAAAACCACTTCATTCATAGCTCCCTTCCACCTCCTATCAGAAACACCATCACACTCCACCTCCACCAAACTCACAAACCTCCACACATTCAAGGTCGAACGCAAACTCCAGATCTTCCTCATCCATAGCTCCCTTCCTCCTCACATCAAAAAAACACCACCACCTTCCAAGGGTCCAACACCAAATCCCTTTCTGCATGCCACTCTTTCCACTGCACCTCCTCCAGCTTTGTCTACGGACTCTTTTGAACGGAATCTGGAGTCCCCTATGTCAAATGAACGTTGTTTCTCGCTAATATCAAATGAGGACACTGACTCATCCGACGAATATCTTGCATTTATCTTAGATGAATACGAGGGAGAATTTCAAGAACAACAACCTCAAGGAAACAACGAGCGAAATAGGTGACCAAGTGGATTGGGGACTTTGACCCCAGCTTTAACACTGAGTCAGGAATAAAAACAAACGCTACCTACTCTGCTCAAGAAAAGAACAAAGACAACGAGATTCCTAAGACGACTTCACTGATCAGCAGAAATGGGTGAAATACAGGCACCTAATAAAGTCAAACACAGAAGCACCAAGTCCCACTTTATTAACAGATTCTCAATTATAATTTTCTTATATTGCATGTCATATTAATATAATTTACTTTGTATGACATTTATTGTAATTTTTATTTCTCTATGGCAATTAAAAAGAAGAAACAAAGAAATTTGATCTAAGAAAAATATGAAAATAGATGCCTGCCATAGCTCCCTTCCACCTCACATCACAAATACCACCACCACACTCACACCTCTCCACTCATTCCAGCAAGAACACAACCTCCGGAAACTTCTCATCCATAGCTCCCTTACACCTCACCACAAACACCACCACCATCCAAGGGCCCAAAAGCAAATCCTTCTCTGCCTGGCATTCCTCCTACTGCACCTCCTCCAGCTTTGTCTACGGACTCCTTTGAACGGAATCTGGAGTCCCCTATGTCACATGAACGTTGTTTCTCGCTAATATCGAATGAGGACACTCACTCATCCGACAGACATCTTGCATTTATCTTAGATGAATACGAGGGAGAATTTCAAGAACAACAACCACAAGGAAACAACGAGCAAAATAGGTGACCAAGTGGATTGGGGACTTTGACCCCAGCTTTAACACTGAGTCAAGAATACATACAAATGCTGTTTACTCTGCTCAAAAAAAGAACAAAGACAACGAGATTCCTAAGACGACTTCACTGATCAACAGAAATGGGTGAAATACAGGCACCTAATAAAGTCAAACACAGAAACACCAAGTCCCACTTTATTAACAGATTCTCAATTATAATTTTCTTATATTGCATGTCATATTAATATAATTTACTTTGTATGACATTTATTGTAATTTTTATTTCTCTATGGCAATTAAAAAGAAGAAACAAAGAAATTTGATCTTAAAAAATTATGAAAATAGAAGACCGCCATAGCTCCCTTACACCTCATATCACAAACACCACCACCCTCTACCACACTCACACCCTTCTATTCATTCAAGCACGAACACAACCTCCGGACCCTGTTCACCCATAGCTCCCTTCCTCATCACATTACAAACACCATCACCCTCCTCCACTCATTCAAGTGCAAACACAACCTCCAAAACCACTTCATTCATAGCTCCCTTCCACCTCTTATCACAAACACCATCACACTCCACCTCCACCAAACTCACAAACCTCCACACATTCAAGGACGAACGCAACCTCCAGATCTTCCTCATCCATAGCTCCCTTCCTCCTCACATCAAAAAAACACCACCACCTTCCAAGGGTCCAACACCAAATCCCTTTCTGCATGCCACTCTTTCCACTGCACCTCCTCCAGCTTTGTCTACGGACTCTTTTGAACGGAATCTGGAGTCCCCTATGTCAAATGAACGTTGTTTATCGCTAATATCAAATGAGGACACTGACTCATATCTTGCATTTATCTTAGATGAATACGAGGGAGAATTTCAAGAACAACAACCTCAAGGAAACAACGAGCGAAATAGGTGACCAAGTGGATTGGGGACTTTGACCCCAGCTTTAACACTGAGTCAGGAATAAAAACAGACACTACCTACTCTGCTCAAGAAAAGAACAAAGACAACGAGATTCCTAAGACGACTTCACTGATCAGCAGAAATGGGTGAAATACAGGCACCTAATAAAGTCAAACACAGAAGCACCAAGTCCCACTTTATTAACAGATTCTCAATTATAATTTTCTTATATTGCATGTCATATTAATATAATTTACTTTGTATGACATTTATTGTAATTTTTATTTCTCTATGGCAATTAAAAAGAAGAAACAAAGAAATTTGATCTAAGAAAAATATGAAAATAGATGCCTGCCATAGCTCCCTTCCTCCTCACATCACAAATACCACCACACTCACACCCCTCCACTCATTCCAGCAAGAACACAACCTCCGGAAACTTCTCATCCATAGCTCCCTTACACCTCACCACAAACACCACCACCATCCAAGGGCCCAAAAGCAAATCCTTCTCTGCCTGGCATTCCTCCTACTGCACCTCCTCCAGCTTTGTCTACGGACTCCTTTGAACGGAATCTGGAGTCCCCTATGTCACATGAACGTTGTTTCTCGCTAATATCGAATGAGGACACTCACTCATCCGACAGACATCTTGCATTTATCTTAGATGAATACGAGGGAGAATTTCAAGAACAACAACCACAAGGAAACAACGAGCAAAATAGGTGACCAAGTGGATTGGGGACTTTGACCCCAGCTTTAACACTGAGTCAAGAATACATACAAATGCTGTTTACTCTGCTCAAAAAAAGAACAAAGACAACGAGATTCCTAAGACGACTTCACCGATCAACAGAAATGGGTGAAATACAGGCACCTAATAAAGTCAAACACAGAAACACCAAGTCCCACTTTATTAACAGATTCTCAATTATAATTTTCTTATATTGCATGTCATATTAATATAATTTACTTTGTATGACATTTATTGTAATTTTTATTTCTCTATGGCAATTAAAAAGAAGAAACAAAGAAATTTGATCTTAAAAAATTATGAAAATAGAAGACCGCCATAGCTCCCTTACACCTCATATCACAAACACCACCACCCTCTACCACACTCACACCCTTCTATTCATTCAAGCACGAACACAACCTCCGGACCCTGTTCACCCATAGCTCCCTTCCTCATCACATTACAAACACCATCACCCTCCTCCACTCATTCAAGTGCAAACACAACCTCCAAAACCACTTCATTCATAGCTCCCTTCCACCTCTTATCACAAACACCATCACACTCCACCTCCACCAAACTCACAAACCTCCACACATTCAAGGACGAACGCAACCTCCAGATCTTCCTCATCCATAGCTCCCTTCCTCCTCACATCAAAAAAACACCACCACCTTCCAAGGGTCCAACACCAAATCCCTTTCTGCATGCCACTCTTTCCACTGCACCTCCTCCAGCTTTGTCTACGGACTCTTTTGAACGGAATCTGGAGTCCCCTATGTCAAATGAACGTTGTTTATCGCTAATATCAAATGAGGACACTGACTCATATCTTGCATTTATCTTAGATGAATACGAGGGAGAATTTCAAGAACAACAACCTCAAGGAAACAACGAGCGAAATAGGTGACCAAGTGGATTGGGGACTTTGACCCCAGCTTTAACACTGAGTCAGGCATACAAACAAACACTACTCTGCTCAAAAAAAGAACAAAGACAACGAGATTCCTAAGACGACTTCACTGATCAGCAGAAATGGGTGAAATACAGGCACCTAATAAAGTCAAACACAGAAACACCAAGTCCCACTTTATTAACAGATTCTCAATTATAATTTTCTTATATTGCATGTCATATTAATATAATTTACTTTGTATGACATTTATTGTAATTTTTATTTCTCTAAGGCAATTAAAAAGAAGAAACAAAGAAATTTGATCTAAGAAAAATATGAAAATAGATGCCTGCCATAGCTCCCTTCCTCCTCACATCACAAACACCACCACACTCACACCCCTCCACTCATTCCAGCAAGAACACAACCTCCGGAAACTTCTCATCCATAGCTCCCTTACACCTCACCACAAACACCACCACCATCCAAGGGCCCAAAAGCAAATCCTTCTCTGCCTGGCATTCCTCCTACTGCACCTCCTCCAGCTTTGTCTACGGACTCCTTTGAACGGAATCTGGAGTCCCCTATGTCAAATGAACGTTGTTTCTCGCTAATATCGAATGAGGACACTGACTCATCCGACAGACATCTTGCATTTATCTTCGAGGAATACGAGGGAGAATTTCAAGAACAACAACCACAAGGAAACAACGAGCAAAATAGGTGACCAAGTGGATTGGGGACTTTGACCCCAGCTTTAACACTGAGTCAGGCATACAAACAAATACTACTCTGCTCAAAAAAAGAACAAAGACAACGAGATTCCTAAGACGACTTCACTGATCAGCAGAAATGGGTGAAATACAGGCACCTAATAAAGTCAAACACAGAAACACCAAGTCCCACTTTATTAACAGATTCTCAATTATAATTTTCTTATATTGCATGTCATATTAATATAATTTACTTTGTATGACATTTATTGTAATTTTTATTTCTCTATGGCAATTAAAAAGAAGAAACAAAGAAATTTGATCTAAGAAAAATATGAAAATAGATGCCTGCCATAGCTCCCTTCCACCTCACATCACAAATACCACCACCACACTCACACCCCTCCACTCATTCCAGCAAGAACACAACCTCCGGAAACTTCTCATCCATAGCTCCCTTACACCTCACCACAAACACCACCACCATCCAAGGGCCCAAAAGCAAATCCTTCTCTGCCTGGCATTCCTCCTACTGCACCTCCTCCAGCTTTGTCTACGGACTCCTTTGAACGGAATCTGGAGTCCCCTATGTCACATGAACGTTGTTTCTCGCTAATATCGAATGAGGACACTCACTCATCCGACAGACATCTTGCATTTATCTTAGATGAATACGAGGGAGAATGTCAAGAACAACAACCACAAGGAAACGAGCGAAATAGGTGACCAAGTGGATTGGGGACTTTGACCCCAGCTTTAACACTGAGTCAGGCATACAAACAAACACTACTCTGCTCAAGAATAGAACAAAGACAACGAGATTCCTAAGACGACTTCACTGATCAACAGAAATGGGTGAAATACAGGCACCTAATAAAGTCAAACACTGAAGCACCAAGTCCCATTTTATTAACAGATTCTCAATTATAATTTTCTTATATTGCATGTCATATTAACATAATTTACTTTGTATGACATTTATTGTAATTTTTATTTCTCTATGGCAATTAAAAAGAAGAAACAAAGAAATTTGATCTTAAAAAATTATGAAAATAGAAGACCGCCATAGCTCCCTTCCACCTCACATCACAAACACCACCACCCTCTACCACACTCACACCCTTCTATTCATTCAAGCACGAACACAACCTCCGGACCCTGTTCACCCATAGCTCCCTTCCTCATCACATTACAAACACCATCACCCTCCTCCACTCATTCAAGTGCAAACACAACCTCCAAAACCACTTCATTCATAGCTCCCTTCAACCTCCTATCACAAACACCATCACACTCCACCTCCACCAAACTCACAAACCTCCACACATTCAAGGACGAACGCAACCTCCAGATCTTCCTCATCCATAGCTCCCTTCCTCCTCACATCAAAAAAACACCACCACCTTCCAAGGGCCCACCACCAAATCCCTTTCTGCATGCCACTCTTTCCACTGCACCTCCTCCAGCTTTGTCTACGGACTCTTTTGAACGGAATCTGGAGTCCCCTATGTCAAATGAACGTTGTTTCTCGCTAATATCAAATGAGGACAGTGACTCATCCGACAGACATCTTGCATTTATCTTAGATGAATACGAGGGAGAATTTCAAGAACAACAACCACAAGGAAACAACGAGCAAAATAGGTGACCAAGTGGATTGGGGACTTTGACCCCAGCTTTAACACTGAGTCAGGCATGCAAACAAACACTACTCTGCTCAAGAATAGAACAAAGACAACGAGATTCCTAAGACGACTTCACTGATCAACAGAAATGGGTGAAATACAGGCACCTAATAAAGTCAAACACAGAAGCACCAAGTCCCACTTTATTAACAGATTCTCAATTATAATTTTCTTATATTGCATGTCATATTAATATAATTTACTTTGTATGACATTTATTGTAATTTTTATTTCTCTATGGCAATTAAAAAGAAGAAACAAAGAAATTTGATCTAAGAAAAATATGAAAATAGATGCCTGCCATAGCTCCCTTCCTCCTCACATCACAAATACCACCACCACACTCACACCCCTCCACTCATTCCAGCAAGAACACAACCTCCGGAAACTTCTCATCCATAGCTCCCTTACACCTCACCACAAACACCACCACCATCCAAGGGCCCAAAAGCAAATCCTTCTCTGCCTGGCATTCCTCCTACTGCACCTCCTCCAGCTTTGTCTACGGACTCCTTTGAACGGAATCTGGAGTCCCCTATGTCACATGAACGTTGTTTCTCGCTAATATCGAATGAGGACACTCACTCATCCGACAGACATCTTGCATTTATCTTAGATGAATACGAGGGAGAATGTCAAGAACAACAACCACAAGGAAACAACGAGCGAAATAGGTGACCAAGTGGATTGGGGACTTTGACCCCAGCTTTAACACTGAGTCAGGCATGCAAACAAATACTACTCTACTCAAGAATAGAACAAAGACAACGAGATTCCTAAGACGACTTCACTGATCAGCAGAAATGGGTGAAATACAGGCACCTAATAAAGTCAAACACAGAAGCACCAAGTCCCACTTTATTAACAGATTCTCAATTATAATTTTCTTATATTGCATGTCATATTAATATAATTTACTTTGTATGACATTTATTGTAATTTTTATTTCTCTATGGCAATTAAAAAGAAGAAACAAAGAAATTTGATCTAAGAAAAATATGAAAATAGATGCCTGCCATAGCTCCCTTCCTCCTCACATCACAAATACCACCACCACACTCACACCCCTCCACTCATTCCAGCAAGAACACAACCTCCGGAAACTTCTCATCCATAGCTCCCTTACACCTCACCACAAACACCACCACCATCCAAGGGCCCAAAAGCAAATCCTTCTCTGCCTGGCATTCCTCCTACTGCACCTCCTCCAGCTTTGTCTACGGACTCCTTTGAACGGAATCTGGAGTCCCCTATGTCACATGAACGTTGTTTCTCGCTAATATCGAATGAGGACACTCACTCATCCGACAGACATCTTGCATTTATCTTAGATGAATACGAGGGAGAATGTCAAGAACAACAACCACAAGGAAACAACGAGCGAAATAGGTGACCAAGTGGATTGGGGACTTTGACCCCAGCTTTAACACTGAGTCAGGCATGCAAACAAATACTACTCTACTCAAGAATAGAACAAAGACAACGAGATTCCTAAGACGACTTCACTGATCAGCAGAAATGGGTGAAATACAGGCACCTAATAAAGTCAAACACAGAAGCACCAAGTCCCACTTTATTAACAGATTCTCAATTATAATTTTCTTATATTGCATGTCATATTAATATAATTTACTTTGTATGACATTTATTGTAATTTTTATTTCTCTATGGCAATTAAAAAGAAGAAACAAAGAAATTTGATCTAAGAAAAATATGAAAATAGATGCCTGCCATAGCTCCCTTCCTCCTCACATCACAAATACCACCACCACACTCACACCCCTCCACTCATTCCAGCAAGAACACAACCTCCGGAAACTTCTCATCCATAGCTCCCTTCCTCCTCACATCACAAACACCACCACCTCCCAAGGGCCAAACAGCCAATCCCTTTCTGCCTGCCTCTCTTTCCAATGCACCTCCTCCAGCTTTGTCTATGGACTCCTTTGAACGGAATCTGGAGTCCCCTATGTCACATGAACGTTGTTTCTTGCGAATATCGAATGAGGACACTGACTCATCCGACAGACATCTTGCATTTATCTTAGATGAATACGAGGGAGAATTTCAAGAACAACAACCACAAGGAAACAACGAGCGAAATAGGTGACCAAGTGGATTGGGGACTTTGACCCCAGCTTTAACACTGAGTCAGACATACCTATAAATGGTACCGACTCTGCTCAAGAATAGAACAAAGAGAATGAGATTCTGATGACCACTTCACCAATCAACAGAAATGGATGAAATACAGGCGCCTACTGAAGTCAAAGGCAGAAGCCAACCTATTAGTAAGGGAGGTCATACCTGTATTTTTCAGCTAGAGGTGCATAAGGATTTGTTATGTGCATCGTTTTTGCAAACTAAGACCACAGCTGCAAAACTATTCAAACCCTTCAATGATTACATTCCAGGAAGACTTATTTGGTCTTCAAAACTAAAGTATTATTTCGTTTTCCGTCACTACACACACATTGTGAACTTTTCTATCTTCTGTAGGAAAAAATCCTGATTTATTACAAACTCTCTATCTCTCTATTCGGCGTATGTTAAAGAAAACACAGACTTCTAATTTCCTTTTTTCAAGGGGAGCAACCCATACAAAACCACTATCCATGGTGAGCAACTCTTTGTTACATTGAAGGTCCCAACAGCCAATCCCTCTTTGCCTGGCACTCTTTCCACTGCACCTCCTCCAGCTTTGTCTACGGACACCTTTGCACGGAATGTGGAGTCCTCTATGTCAGATGGACAGGACAGCAATTGGCAGACTGGTTCGCCAAACACCTTGATAAGGTCCTTCATTTTGAGAGCAACTTCACCACTATAGCCTCGGTGTTGCCCAAAGAGAGAGCACATCGTGTTGGGTACGACGCTGTGTAACAAGAAGAACAACACTTGGATCTGACAACGAAATGGAGTCAGCAACATAATAACCATCAAGACAAACACACACAGATGGGCTGGCCACATCTGGAGACTGACAACAGATGGACTGGTCACATCTGGAGACAGATGTGTTGGCCACATCTAACTCAGTGACACCGTTGATGATCGGCTGTCACTGTGGTTTCATCAGTTATCTGAAAGCCAATCTACCTGATGTCTTAACCACAGTGGCCATCTTCACGACTCCCATAACACGGTCATGATGCTGCTAGGTAGGACATTAAACTGTATCCAGTGGCAAGGCTCCTGTTCAGGAGTTCAGGAGCTGTGGGGAATGTAGAGTTACCCTAACTTGTCATCATTCCCAGGTCTGCTCTGGCCCGGAGCAGTAGTATCTGTTAGGGCCCCATTTATGGGTTAAATAATTACCTTATTCGAGTGGCACCGGTAAGGTATTATCAGTCATTGAAAAAACGATGGAGAGTGTATTTAACAGCACTAGGGTTAGAGTCCCTAACTACACTGTCAAGGAACAGTCTGGTCAATATGACTCTGCTGGCTTAGAGCCACAGGGAAGGCCAGTCATTGATGGATCAGCTGCCTCTGAGACGCAACATAAAAATATAAAGAAGTCAGTTTTATCCTGCAGATGAGCCAGTAAAATGGGCACTCTGAATATGAGGACTGTTTGGATCCTGGAGAGGAGTTGGGTCATCTCTTTGAGGAGTGTGGTATGCAGATCCTTGCAATCCAAGAACACAGAATCCTACATGATGAGCCTGTGAAGAGAGGGATGATTGGAAAGAGGAGCCAGCTCATCACCACATCAGTACTGAGGAACACAACGAATGCTGCAGTAGGAGGAGCGCGTTTGTTGAGTACAAGAGCCAACCTATTAGTAAGGGAGATCATACAAGTATTTTTCAGCTAGAGGTGCATAAGGATTTGTTATGTGCATCGTCATTGCAAACTAACATCGCAGTTGCAAAACTATTCAAACCCCTCAATGATTACATTCCATGAAGACTTATTTGGTATTCAAAACTAAAGTATTATTTCGTTTTCCGTCACTACACAAACGTTGTGAACTTTTCTATTATCTGTAGGGAAAAATCCTGATTTTTTACTAACTCTTTCTCTCTCTATCAATTCAGCCTATTTCAAAGAAAATGGAAAGGGATTGTCAAGAGAGTTCCAACTGCCCACATAGGAGTTGAAGGATGATGTTGAGATTCTATTAGTTTAGCTCTTCATCTACCCACTGTATATCTTTTTTTTTCTCTTTCTTTATTATTGGTTTTCCACCTATGCATTTTACACCCACTTCTTAACTAGTTATTTGTCCCTACCCTATCTAATCTAGACGTTACCTATTCCTGATTTTACCTTATCCTCTCCTATCTCATAATTGTTTCTACTTTTGGTATAGGGCCAGCAATTACCCAGTACATTACTGGTACTTTATTTTATCGACCCCGTAAGGATGAAAGGCAAAGTTAACCTCGACGGAATTTCTTTCAGGCCCATTTTTTAAGGTGTTACAGATTTATAAAGAGACAGACCGGCAGTAAGAATGAAATCAAGAATAGCACAAAAAATGCCTGAAGATTATAAAAAAATAATCGAATTTCACAGGTTCATAATTAGTGCAAGAAAAAAGACTGACTTCAAACTGGATCAGATCAGAAACATGAATGAGGTGCCACTAACGTTTGATGTGGTATCAAATAGAACAGTGGATGTTAAAGGGTCCAAAACAGTAAATGTAAAAACATCTGGACATGAGAAAACCCATTATACTGCAGTACTGTCGTGTTATGCTGATGGAACAAAACTGACACCGCAGCTAATTTTCAAGAGGAAAACTTTACCAAGACACAATTCCACATGGAATGTTTGTTCACATCCATCCAAAGGGGTGGACGGATGAAGAGGGAGTAAAGTTATGGCTAGATCAGGTCTAGTTAAGGCGTTCCGGTGGCCTCCTTAAAAAAACCATCCCTTCTTGTGTGGGACCAGTTTCCTGCCCACAAAACAAAGGCTATTAAAGAAAGGGTGCAGAAATTGAAAACGGAAATGGCAGTGATCCCTGGTGGTTTAACAAGCCAATTACAACCACTGGACGTATCAATCAACAAGCCTTTTAAGACATTTATGAAAGAAGAGTGGAATTAGTGAATGTGAGCCAAGGACTATGACCTAACACCAACGATTGCTCAGGTGTGCGAGTAGGTCCTGAAATCATGGAACGCTGTGAAAGCTGAATCTTTTAAAAAATGTGACATCAGTAATGCATTAGATGACACAGATGTTGACATTCTGTTTGAAGATAGTGACACTTCGGACAGTATTGATGAGCCTGATGATTTTTCTGGTTTTGAGGCTATGGATGACTGCAGTCAGTTTTCAGGATTTGAAGAGTGAAATAGTATCCTTATACTTGTACGTTTAATATTTGCACACTTTTTAATCTTTTTCCATTGTAATTTAATTGTGACGTTTGTTTTGTCATGTCCATGTGAAATTTTTACAAATGGTAGAAACATGAAATATTTTCAGAATTTGAAGATTAAGTGACATGCTGGAGGTTACATTGAGGGCTTTTTTTTTTCATTGCATCTGTAAAGGTAACAACACCTGATGGGGCCTTGCGTCCTGGAGGCTGAAGGTTGTTTATTGTATTTTTTTTTTCAAATTTTTGGTTGTCAAAATTAGGGTGCGTCCTCGAGGACAAAGCGTCTTCGGCGCCAGGAAATACGGTTAATTCCCACCAATATTATTTATTTTCTTTAGGGTTAATTTCTATTGTTTCGACTGTCATACATCCTCCTACTAATAATTAGATATATTTTTTATTCCTTATCATAATACAAATTATTTTGTATATATATTTTGTCATTAACATCTTAGTTTATTTGAAATTTTTTTTAAAAAAGAATACTCAAATTTTGCTCACCGTACCACTTATTTATCTTCCCTGATCACTAATGATCTCCCTTTGAAAATCACTTGCATATCCATTATAACTAGACCCTTTTTAATATCCAAGTTCCACCTTTACTGTAGGTTTATCACTTCGGTGATGTGTTTTGATTTTTGAGTTTGTAACTGAATTCTTCTATGTTCTGCCTGGCAGAGATTCGAAATCGAATCTAAAAATTCTCGCCTCTTAAATCACGTATTGTTAGAAAAGTAGAAAAATCTTTCACCAATGTTTTGTCAAAGGCAACCATGATAAATTTTATGTACCACTTGACCTGTGACCCCAGACATACCACAGACACTTGACAGACAATAAACAGATGGCCTGGCTATTGTCTCAAAAACGATAGACACGTTCTTCTAACTATAGTACATTCTTATAAATACAACCGCTTCGAGAGACAAAGTAGAGAGTAGCTGAGACAGCGACAGAAGAACAGTTCTACCAATAACAATGGAGTATCATCACGAATACAGTTATCTAGCTACCACTCTCTCACATTTCTTACTTGCTTGGTACAAGAGGCATACCAAGAGACCTGGAACCCAAGAGGACCGGAACAAGAGGACTTGGCATTAAACGAAATTTTAAGTGTCACTTTCAACTACGCCCAAGAAACAACGAACGTATGTGTCAAACCGTCAAACAACTGTCAACAGGAGGTATGGTAGTGGCAAACAGAACTCTCATAAACAAAGTAATATACACCAACAAAGACCTGCCAGAAATGATTTTAATAAACGTACCGCTCATCGTCAAACTGTACGGAAGTGCGACAACCCTCTACTACACATTTGAGGTCTAGTTATAATGGATATGCAAGTGATTTTCAAAGGGAGATAATTAGTGATCAGGGGAGATAAATAAGTGGTACGGTGAGCAAAATTTGAGTATTCTTTTTTAAAAAAATTTAAAATAAACTAAGATGTTAATTACAATCGAGTGTTACTATAACATTATACATCCATAGAAAATCATCCCCTGTATAGATAAAACCGTTATCTATACTGACGAAATGTGGTTCACCACAAAAAACGTTCAGGAAGCCAAATGTATATTAGAAGGAACGCCAACCTATATCAATATAAAGCACCAGAATGAGTGAATACTAAAAAGAACACCCAGTTTGTCAACCAGCAATGTAGAACCATGGAATGTTGTTTTACAAGAAAAAGAAGCCATAAGAAACTGACTGTTCTACTATACCATCAGATCTGAAATGCCAAAACTTAAGGAATGAGGTAGAATAGAACTAAATCCACTCTTGTGGCTCACAGTGTGGAAGAACTATATTAACAAGTGCGTAGACAATACGTACAACAAAATCTATTTGACAAAAAACAAACCCAAGAAATCTACGCACTTCGTAATACCGGATACTGACCACTTATCACCAAAAAGAAAACGGCAGCTAAACGAAATCAAAGGTCAGTTATCTAAAGCATTATTCCCTGAACAAACACTCAAAAGGCTGAAAGTATGTTGACTAGATCCTGAAAAAACCAGCACAAGTCTGTGTATATCACAGAAAAATAACATGTTAAACTCACCAACAAATCCTACAAACAAACACAAATTAGCGAAGACAAAGAAACACCACACCAACGATGTCTCTAACGGACAACTCATCCACTACAGATGTGGCAGTTCAAGCAGCAATTACATTAAAAATACCACCATTCTGGGTACACAACCCAGTCCTATGGTTCGCGCATAAAGAAGCTGTCACATTGAACCGGATTGTTAATGATGCAGCTCGTCTAACTCATATCATTGGTTCGTTGTCTCCAGAGATCATGATCGTCGTCCAAGACCTGATTTTGGCACCACCCAGCTCTGTGTCATAGGACACATTCAAAGTAAACCTAATGAAGAGGACGTCAGAGATGTGACCCTATCGCCACACTCTTAATTGGCGTCTGTGAGGAGATGGATGCAGAACATATAAACCTTCTCATGTACACAGAAGTGGGCTTTCTGAAACCAGGTCCCTAGCCCAGGCATGTCAAACATGCAGCCCGCGCAAATGTTTTTACAGCGCAAGCATGATTTAGCTTTGTAATATATTTTTGCGCGTTGGATATCCTCGATGGGGACAGGACAGAAGCCTGGCAAAGCTTCCAAGACCACCTGGATGGCTGGATGAGGGGACTCCGAGCTCCTGAGCCCAGACCATCCCGTAAACCATCGAAGCAAAGGCGCAGTTCCAAAAGGGCCGATGGCCCCCGTGGTAAGAAGAGACATGAGCGCCAAGCCCCGTATTCCTGATATCAGTGGCTCTTCGAGCTAGACAGGAAACGCCTCTTAGCTGTTATTCTGGGTGAGGACTCGCAGGGTGGGTGCCCGGTGTCGGATCAGGAAAGCGAGAGAAGGTTTTGCGGGAGATTCTCCATCCCGGGATGCAAAGCCAGCCTCAGTTCCTACCCGTCCTCCGGACTCGTGAACAATGCCACGCTTTTATGCCCATTTACAATCCCAGAGGTCAAAGCTGCACTTAGGAAGCTGAAACCCAGATTGGTTGCGGGTCCCGACAGCATCTTCCCGAGAGCGATTCGGGCAGCCGACCCTGCGGTTCTCGCCAACGTCTTTAACTGCTCAATAAAGAGCGTAAACGAAGGCGAACCAAAATTTATCAGCAAAAGCGACACAACTTTGTTCTTATTCAACTACTTGTCGTATATATTTACATCGAAAAAATTTAGAATGGAACAAGATATGAAAGCATACTGGCTAAACCGCTTAAACAACGATAACTTTATAAAGCTATCGTGCATCACTAGTACGATAGTGTCATGAAGAAAGTACTGGAATGTGAAAAGCTTAAAACACTTGCCAAACCATTCAAAACAAAATTTGAAGAAATTACCTGGGAATACTTCAATGGAAACAGTATATACCTCGACGTCGACACTTCACTCAAAGTCATAAGAACAATTTCAATGACTCAGAAAATTAATGAGAACAAATTCAATAAAGTTTGGGAATTGCTAACGTTAAAGGCCCAGAAACAAAATTTATTAGTTTTGAGAGGACTGCCAAATACGGGCAAAAGCATGATCACAAGATCAATAGCTGATCTTGTCAACGGTGCAGGGAACATCGAGTTTCCCATTTCAAAATCTTATAAATGTCAAAATCAGTCTAATAGAGGAACCATCATTCACATTGAAACCATTGTAGACTTTCAAGAAACTTGCTGAAAGCGTCGACACGGAAGTAATGGTTAAATTTAAACTGGATCAAACTGTAAAAAGAACACCATTAATTATAACTTCTAACCTAACGCGAAATTCGATGCACAAGCACCAGCTGCTGAGAGGTATGCAGTTCGAGGTTCAGTTACCATTCCTTAAACATGTGAGAAAGCGACTGGCTCCCGGTATTTGGAATGTACTTTTTTATGAATACTGTTTTTCATCATTATCAAACGGGGACAGTGATTCATCAGATGAACACTTGTTTTACATTCTAGCCGAATACAAAAAGCAGTGTGACGAACAGCGAAAAAGATGTGCCAATACAGAGGGACGAAGTTGACTGGGGATTCCGATTAGAACTGGAAGCTGGGACACGTTGCTCTGCACACCAGAGCAACAAGGAGAATATACCTCCGATGAAGAATTTACCCAAGAACCAAAATAGGTTAAATACAGAAGACTGTTGAAATCTAACAGAGATGCTGAAAGTCCTGTCCTAATATCAGATGAATTATAATTTTCTTTTCTGCATGTCATCATTATATAATTTCATTGCATGTTTTTTTATATTATATTAATTTCTTATATATTTGGAAATAAAAAAAAAAGTGAGGAGAAACTCGAAGCTGGCCGGGAGGTCGGTTTCGAGTTTTTTTGGTTTTCTTTTAGCTTTTTTAAAGAAAGATGATTATTGCACCGTTCAAAGTGGTCGGGAGGGAGGTGAATGTCTATCGGCTAGTCATTCACTTCCCGATTATAACTCTGCACACTGTGCAACTCGCTAAACGAACTTTCTTTCTACATTACAGGCACTCAATAACAAAATGTACATGTTAAAAACAATCAATTCACATGGAAGAAGGAACTGCCCTTACAGAACATCTTTGACATTGACGTAACAAATGACATCATGATGGAACCATCACATCCTCTATATAAAAATTCTTCTTCTGCTAATAGGTATTAAGGAAAACTAAGTACGCAAATGTATGGTGGGTCTGGAACCAGATATGACAGTCAAAAGACTTTAATAAATTGGTATTTTTATTATTGCTCCCTTTATCGTAATGTACTTAACCCTTTAGCATTCAAACCGCCCCGAATTCTCTCACTTCTTTCTGTTAAAACCAGCTCTAACTGGCCATTCAGACTGAAGTTACCATATTTTTCTCGAAATGAATAATATCAAAATCTCATAGATTCGATACTTTATGAGATAATTATGTGAGATAAAGCCTTTACTGTGAAAATACAATAGTAAATATAGAGTAATGTAAATGCTAAAGGGTTAAATAACACATGACCAACTACCAGTCAGCACAACGGTGAACGGAAAGATACATTGTTTAATTTGCAACAACCGCATCGCCGTACCAAAAGAGTACAACTTGAAAAGACATTACGAAACGAACCATCGATCTTACGATAAATATGAAGGCCTGTAGTGAGTATCGACATCTGTACTTGGGGAACAAAACTAATTAGAGTTGCTTCCCCGTGGCCAGAATATAAGTGAGTGTTCTGACGTCACTCAACCTCTCTTTCGGTCCAGCTTCTCCGAGCTGTACACATCTGCTGGGGACCTCTACCATAAGGCTCAGCTCAGATGCATTTCAATCCTTCTCATAAGGATTAACAATAACAAGTCACACGTATGTTCTGTAATCATTGTAACACACAAGCACACGAATAAAGAGTAAAACTATTTTAATAACTACGTTATTATTATTATCATGTTTGAATTAACACCAATAACCAGCTAACCAGATGAGTGAACTATATTTCATGTATATTATATTTCCAGTCTGCATCACATCATCATGCTTCCTGCCTTCCTTATGTATTCTTGTATTCCTGCCTTCTTTCATATTATATAATTTAGCATGTGGGATAACATTTGGTATTCCAGACTCACTTGGACATAAACCCAAATCCCTTTATACTATTCGCTAAAGGCCCAATGTGTGTTTCAAGACTCAAGGAATTGAAGGCTAACTTGACACAGCAACAGACCTGTTTTACAAAAATTCAGGCATAAAGCTGGTCTGTGGTATAAAAAGGGTAGGTGACTGTTGTTTTACAGGGCAGGAAAATGTTGTTTTATTTATTCAGAAATCAGTGAATGATTAGTTTTTCCTAACCTTTCTTCACTTTATATTTCGTCTTTAAAACTAAAGTATGTATTATTTCCTTCTCGGCGAAGTTATTGATTGGTTTAATGACCAGAAAAAAATTAGATGAGTTTCATGCAGCAAGACATCTCTAACTACTATGCAGCCATTCCCCCATTGCTTCTGAAAAAGGCCTTACTCCTTGAGATGAGGAATTCAAGCCTTACTAGGAGGGAAGAGGACACTTTATATTTGGTTTTAAAAACTAAAGTATGTATTATTTCGTTTCCCATCACTCAATGAGAAAATGTACACGTTCGTGTAACCTTGGATTAAAAACAATCAATTCACGTGGAAGAACTAACTAAACAAACTTTCACAAGACAAGCATTACGCTAAACGACAACAAACACTTAATTCATTCAATGCAACTAAATATATTCATCATTAACTACAGGAGAGAAAGGAAAATCTTTAGATGTTAATCTACCCGTGGATTGACAATGACGACTTTCACTGAGACGAGGATAATGAAACACTCAATGAGCAAGCCAACATACAAGTATCTAATGAAACCTTACGCAATGGTTTTTACGAGGCAAAGAATACCTATGCTAAAACTGCTGCACAGAAGATTATAGAATTTATAAGTATAGTTGGTGAGGTACTAATTTATCATCCAGCGGAATCAAGAACATGCAATAACAAGGACTGGAACATCTAAAATCATTTCCACATAGTATGGAAAAGTGTGACAAGACTGGGAGAGAACCAAAAACTCAAATGCATCAGACACATTTACAAGAAGGCCACAAGTTTAAACAGATACATTCCAGACTGTCAGAAAGTCAAGTTTCCGTCTACCATGGCTAACTATTTTTGCCAAAGGCCACGACGTCTTCTAGTAAAAGGAAAATCCTTCATAACAGCAACTTTTGCACAGTGGTGCATGTGCGATAACATACCGAAACCCGAAGTTGCTACGACATCTACAGCGAACAAAAAAGGAAACGACACCAAACCAAAATTTGTAACGAAGAAAGGTACAACCATGTACCTATTCAATTATTTGATGTATTTTTTCACTGAGAAAAAGTTTCGCACAGAAAAAGATATGAAGGCGCACTGGTTGAATAAGACAAACAGCGAAGAGTTTTTGACAGCGATTGCTCACACTCAATACAACATGGTGATGAAGAAGGTTTTAGAATGTGAGAAGCTAAAAACATCGTCCAGGCCATTCAAAACCAAGTTTGAGTCAATGGACTGGGACTACTTCAACAACAGTAGACTACTCCTCGATGTAGAGACATCACTTAAGGTTGTTCGTACGATACTAATGACACAATCTATTAATGAATCAACTTTCGTGAATGACGTTTGGGACCTTCTCACTCTGAAAACGGAATCTACCGGTGCTCAGAGGACTACCAAATACAGGCAAAAGCATGGTAGCTCAATCTATTGTGGACATGTTTACACACTGTCGACTGTACAGGAAACATCTAGTTTCCCTTTTCAAAACTTAGTAAACGTTGAAATAGGATTAATAAAGGAGCCTTCGTTTACACTAGAAACACTAGACCATCAAATAACTTTCAGAGGGTGTCGATACGGAGGTGATGGTGAAGTTCAAGCAGGACCAAACCGTCAAAAGGACACCTCTCATCATAACATCCAACAGCAGGTTCAATTCGCAGGCTCCAGCAGCTGAGAGACAAGCGTTCGTCACACGTTATTCAGAGTTCGTTTTTACTGTCTCAAATCACTTTTTGTTACATGTCAAAAAAAGATTGAATCCTGGTTTGTGGAATATATTATATTATTCTACGAACATTGCTTTTCACTAATATCAAACGAAGACTCAGACTCAGCCAATGAACATTTATCGTTCATTCTAGAAAGAAACGAACGAGAAGCAGAACGACCACGTACATGGGTTAACAGAACTCATAGTTGGTTCAGCATGATGGAATACTACACATTCAATTCAACTTTCGAACCTCCAACAATTCAATTAATGAACGGACTACAGACTGAAATAAATACATATTCCGGTGCACTAAAATCACAATGGGCACCAACTAAAGACGGTACATGGTCTCAAGAATTAGTGGTTGACAAAACGGCAAAAGAGAATACAGAGAGGTCACACTTAACACAATTTCCAATAAATCCTTCCAATCCTCCACCGATAGCTTGCGTCGTTTGAATACCAATACTAGACTCACAAAATAACGTAGCAAAGATAACATTCATGATGACTATCACATACGAATCAGAAGTAGATTTCAAATTCATCTCTGGTAATCCGCAAATGATGGGTTGCATGGCTTGGGGCGAAGACAATGCAACATTAATGAACTCCGCAAAAATTAACTTATGTAAACGGTCTCAAGGTTTACGTAATTATGAAATAACAAGAACTGGCAAAACCAGACAAGCTCTATGTTAAAGTAATATTACAATAACTATTTCACCCACTTGCAACAAGTCCATAAATCCATATCAACTCACGGCCAACAAGATCACCACACACACAAAGTCAAAATCTAATGTTAAAGCAACTCACAGATAAAGACTTCACGCCGGAAAACATGGAATCCGACAACGACGACGATAACAGATCATTGTCCACAAACAAGACAATTCGTGGAGCAAAGTACAACTTTATAAAAAAAATAATGAAGAGATGTAACTCTACGGATATGGGCGGCATCATCAGATTCTGCAAAACGACTTCTAAGGAAAAATATAGAACGCAGTGGACTAATATCTACCAAAATATGCCTAATCTTATAAACATCATACAAGCAGCCGCTATAGAAAAGACAGAATTTTTCAGTAACATAGCAAAAACTTGCAGACATCACTAGATATCTACGAGTGGATTGAACACTACAACATTAATGACGACAACTTCAACCGCCACACGTTCGAAGTGTGCCACAAAGTAATGGCTAAAAAGAACGGGCTACACATGACAGGACCTCCGAATAGTGGCAAAAGCTACATCCTGAGGTCTATAAAAAACAGGCTCATGAACTGTAGGCCTATGCAATGCCAAGCTTCCGATAATTTCACAGCTGCATAGACAAAACGCTCATATATACTGATGAAATGTGGTTTACCACAAACAATGTGGAGGATGCCAAGTGCATTCTAGAAGGAACAGATACCTATAAATACCTATATTAATATAAAACACCAACAAGAAAGGATCATGAAAACAACCCCATCACTATCAACCAGCAATGTCGAACCTTGGAAAGTAGTCACACGAGAAAGAGGCCGCCAAAAGCCGTCTATACTACTACGAAACGAGGATGGCACTACATAGGTTCTACAGCTGGGGAATTAAAAAAAAAAAATGGTATCTAGATAGACATTCTATGAAAATCCGTAGACTAGAGAACTTAACAACACTGGCCAATAAAATCTGGCAGCTTAAGGACACCAACCAGTAATATGGGATTAGCTGGTCGAAATTATCGATAGCAAGGGCCTACAATAATGGAATGTCCCAATGCAGACTTTACAAAATGGAGCTGCCCCTTATTTTAAAGTATGATAAAATGCTGCTTAACAACAAAATAGAACGATTAATTTTCTGTAGGCACAAAGCAGCTACCAAGTTCTCTAACTTCAAACTGGCATAATTCGATCCAGCAATCTCAGACTTCAAGCAGAACCACCCGGGTTTTAATGTACTAGCACCACACCACCCCACTGTTATTAGCTGTCAACCGACCAACTGGTCATTAAATCAACATCATTAAACCAACCTTTCTTTCACTCTCTCTCCCTATAACCACATCAACTCCATTAAGATAAAACAATCAGTCTGCCAGACATTAACCACCCGTATATCACTACCCCTTTCACTTTTTATTCTCTATCTATCTCCTGATCGATAGACGTGTGTCACTTTACTGTGAAGTTTTTATGGATTTACAATACAAAAAACTGTAAGTTCATTGTTGAATTTTATATTGTTGTTTAGCTTGAGCCCTCATTTGGGCTTTCAGACGGTCGGTTAACCCATTTTCATTTGGAACCAAATTTGCATTTGGAAAAATTTGCTTTGAAACCAAATTTGCAGAGCCACTACTGCGGAAGTTGGAGTGGATGCAGTTGGAACCAGGACTGCAAAAAGCGGCGTCGGCCTACGCCAACGACATGACAGTAATGGTGTCGAGCACCTCGCAAATCGGGGAGATTGGCAACTCGGATCGTGGAGAGGCAAACCGATGCCTTCCGACGGCCTCGTTGGACGCTGGACGAAGGGATCAGACCTCCAGGTGGAGAAAAACTGGAACGAGGTGACGGCCAAGGTGTTTGCACTCGCCCAGAAGTGGGCCGAGTGCAAACTATCCTTGAAAAGGTCGAGTGGAGGTGGCGAACGCTTTCATAGCGTCCGTCATCTACTACCGCTTGACTGTCGTGCCTTGTCTAAGTAAAACGCTCACCCAAAATGGAGCGCGTGCTCTTCCAATTCCTTTGGAAGAAGCGAGCTCCTTTGATGAGAAGATCCATTTGCTGTCAGCACCCTTCAAACGGAGGGCTGGGGTTGCCTTGGCTGACGATGCGCAAACATGCACTCAGGCTGCGGCACCTCCACGTATTCCTCACCAAACAACCGGTGTGGGCTCCGTTCGTGAGGAGAGCCTTCCCACCACTCGTCTCGCTGACCAAGCT
>CAXHJY010000815.1:2500-5000 GCA_964016885.1 Eledone cirrhosa
GGGAAAAATTATGTATTTTAATATAAGTAGAATATTAATTATAGGTTAACTAAAATAAAAATAGTTAATATATTAAATTCTAAGGTGTATACTAATTAGGTTTATAAAATTTAAAGCGGAATTTTGAAGTTAAACAGTAGTAGAGTATTAATTATAGCATAACTAAATTAAAAATAATTACATATAATTACATGATGGTATCAATTTTAGGAAATGAATTTTGTAAGAGGGAAAGCCAAATTAAGTATTTCATCGGTAGTAGATTATAGGTTAACTAAATTAAAAATTATATATTAATTTCTATAGTATATGTTAATTACGTTCATAATAATTAAAGCAAAATTTTGTATTTTATCTATAGTAGAATTTTAATTATAGGTTAACTAAATTAAAATTAATCTATATATTAATTTGTAAAGTGTATATTAATTAGGTATATATTTAAAAGTTTTTCTCAGTTTATGATTACACGATATTCTGCAATCCATCTGTATTAGAATTTTAATTATAAGCTAACTAAATTAAAATTATAGGTTAACTAAATTAAAATTAATTTATATATTAATTTCTAAATTGTATATTAATTAGGTTTATAATATTAAAAAGTATTTCTCCGTTTTTAATTACACGATATTTTGTTGTATTTCATCTGTAAAAGAATTTTAATAATAGGTTAAATAAACTAAAATTAATCTATATATTAATTTCCAAAGTATATATTAATTAGGTTAATAATATTTAAATATTTTTCACAGTTTATGATTATACGATATTTTTTAATTTCATCTGTAGTAGAATTTTAATTAAATTAAAATTATAGGTTAACTACATTAAAATTAATTTATATATTAATTTCTAAAATATATATTATTAATTAGGTTTATAATATTTAAATGTTTTTCTCAGTTTATGATTACACGATATTATTAATTCCTGTCGCTTATTTAATAGGATATCCTTAGATTTCATTATTTCAAATAGTTCTTGGGAACACAATCTACATTCATTTCTATTATTTTGATAAGGGGTGGCTCTTTTGAGCACACTCCAGGTCATATCATATTCTATATTCTTATTTCTATAACTATTAATTTTTTCTGCTAGAGATGTTGTATTAGCCAGCGCGGCATTTTTAAAACTATGTTTGTGGGTATTAAACCTTACCTTAAAATTGTTAGAAGTAGCTCCTATATATGAGCAAATAGAATCCTTAGTTTTAACTTTACATTTATATACTATGTTGTTAACAAGACAATTTCCTTTTAATGGGCAGTTTGCCTTGTTTCTACAGTTACAACCTTTCGTTAATTCTGTATTTGAGGAGATACTATGGCTAGTTTGATGTACTGGTGGTATACTTATGGTTTTTTTACATTTATATGCATTATAGGCACTTATATTTTGTTTTATGTTTTTGGTTGAGTATGAGAATTTAACTGTTGATCTATTTAAGATTTGATGGTATTTGTGGTTTGGCGGGAAGTTTTTCTCTAGGATATTAAACATTTTTTTAGGTATATTATCCTTAATTTGTAAATTAAATGGAGCATTATACCAAGTAACTCGTCTATTACGGTTTCTATGTTGTTTATTGTTTTTATAGGATGCATCCTGATGTTTACTAGGAGGATTATTGTTAATGACCTCTCCACGCACATTTTTAGTTAGATTTATTGATTTAGGTGTTTTAGCTTGTTTATTAGGAGTTTTATTATTAACATTTATTAGAGTTGTATGATGAGTAGTTTTTTGAGAGTTACTATACTTTATATTAGAGGAGTTAGAGAAATTTGGTTTTATGTTGGTATTTTGGGGTATAGTGTGAGTGGCATTTAGGTGTGTACGTTTCATTTGGTGTTTGTTGGTAATATTAGGTTGTATGTTTATAGTGTTATTGGTAGAAGGTATATATTCCAATCTATTTTTGTGGCCACTTCTAGCTAGAGCTTCGTTATAGAAGGTCGCATTTTTATCAAATACATCTTGGTTAGACGAAAGGTTAGAAATTCTAAGTGATATATTATATGCAAGGTGTTTAAGGATAGATTTAGGGTGATTAGATTGTGAGTGTATGTAGTGTAAGTTTTGGTTGGGTTTATGGTAAGGTTGGTAGATACCCGTAGCCAAGTCTAAAGTTATATCTAGGAAATTAACTACTTTTCTTGTGTTTTCAAAAGTAATATCTAGACTATAATAGTCTTTAAGGAAAGTTCTAATAAGCTTTTTGTTTTTTTCTATTCCTGAGAGGCTAAGGTTGTTGGAAAGAAGAAGACAGTCATCACGATATATACCACCTTTAAGGTGGGGGAAAGGAAGCATTTATGTTAAAAAGAAGAAAGAGGCCCACAAGATCAGTAATTTGGGCAGAATCGCTTGAGCCCATAGTATTATCAAATAGATTACTATATGTGTTTCTGGTCCAGTATTCATTCTGAAATTCAATAAGTGTTTGTCTAGCATGTGTAATAATATCAATGTCATCCAAAGTTAAGTTAGATCT
>CAXHJY010000816.1:0-2500 GCA_964016885.1 Eledone cirrhosa
TGTATATATATATATATATGTATATATATATATGTATGTTGGTATAAGATGTGGATTGTCGTCTCTCCGGATTTGAAATTTTAATATTTTAAATCGACAGTAATCGGATTTATGTATGGTTTTAATTCTTCAGAGGACAAGGAAAACATACAAAAAAGATAAGTTTTTGTGCTTTGTCGCAATTATTTTGAAGTATATTTTACATATATTACTGTTTTGAACATGTTTATTTTCACTGTATGATTCATTCATGGGAGACAACACACACACGTGCTTTCTATTTTTGTTTCATACAGAGCATTTTGGTTTAGCTTAAGCAATTTTGTATTAACTTTGATATTTCTGAGTAACATAATTTAATTTGATATAATCTTGTTTGATTTTGTATAATCTTATCTGTATTTGACCCGATTTCGTTGTTTCTTGTATGATATGCTGATATTACAATAACTCCGTATATTTGTAAACAGACATTTACATCGTGTTTCTATATCTCTGTTTCCGGTTTCTCCCATTCATTAATTTAAGTTTAGATTTAAAAATTTATTTTTATATTTATGAACTGCAGTTGCTCACGCTCTCACGCTGTCTCTATCTCTCTCCTTCCTCTCTCTCTCTCTCTCTCCCCCTCTCTCTCTCTCGATCAACGAGCTCTCTTTCTCCCTCTCTCTAGATCAACGAGCTCTCTCTCTCTCTCTCTCTATCTATCTTCTCTCTCTCCCTCTGACCCCCCCCCCCACTCTTCCCGCTATCTCTCTCGCTCCCCTCTTCTGTCTCCCCCTTTTCTTTTCTTTTCTTCTGTTTCTCTTTTTCTCTCGCTGGAGTTATATCTCTATCTCCCTCCCTCACTCTGTCCCTCTCTAACCTCTACTCTACACCTCCCACTGTCCCTCTTTCTCCCCTCCACAGCGAAATGGACTGCATGCAGGAAAAATGGGAAAAATGTGAAATCAGGAGTCAGCGAAACTGGTCGAAGATTGAACTAGCGGTTTTGATCAAGGGGTGGACTATGGCTGATGGGTCTCCACCAAGCAAAAAGATGGCGGAGAACCTGAAGAGCCATGGGTTTATGAGGACCCTGGTACAGATAGAGAGAAAGAGAAAAGAAATTGAGAAGGCGTATGTCCTCATAGCGCCTCATATGGCGATGCTAAGCCGTGTCCTCAGGGAGGAGAAAACCGAAGGGAGGGATGAGGAGAAGGAGAGGGAAAAGGAAGAGGAAAAGGAAAGGGAAAAAGAAAAGGAGGAGAGCACAAGCACGGACCTGAAAGAAAATGATATACCCTCCGCTACAGGCAGGGAGGGCAGGCCGGGCAACCAACAAGCTAAGGGCAAAGGTGAAAAGCGAAATCACCTTCCGAAGGAGAACCAAGCGCAGAGGGACCAGTGGACAACTGTTCAAAGAAAGAACAGAAAGCACCGAGACACTGGGAGCAAAAAACACCAAGTAATGTGCAAGTTTTTCAAGAACGGGACATGCTGGCATGGAGAGACAGGGATGGGATGCAGATTCGCCCACCCTAGGTCTCAAACGAACTATGCCCATCATACTCGCGCAACATGCCCCAGCCAAAGCCGAAATAAGCCGCTCCAGAAGTATGCTGATGTCGCGCGTGCTGCACCAACAAGGAGAAGGCACGCACATGCCGACGAGATACAGATGGCAGCAGCAGATCAGAAAAATTTTTTAGTGATGGCAGAGAAGATTGTGGGACAGCTGACCTGGCTGCATCGTCTCCAGAGCCAGGGTCATCCACACCAGCACTCGAGACCACCGCAGTTAAGGGACCCAGAGTGGCCGCCGCTGACACCAGACCAGGTGTCATACCGACAGCCATTACTGGCACCCCAAAAGTCACACCAGTGCTGCTGCTGAATGTCAGGGGCCTGGTGAAACTCAGCAACATGAGTAAAATTTCCTACCTGGGAGACTTAGCCATAAGCAATCAAGCACTATGCATGGCACTAACCGAAACGCACCTGACAAGCAGTATAGCAGATGCAGAAATACATATACCGAAATATACTGTATTTCGTTCGGACAGGAAGGAGAGAACTCATGGTGGGGTTGCTCTGTATATCCGTGAAGATGTCACACCAATTGTACTGTTGACACATTCAAACTCAGTCTGTGACACACTGATAATACATATGAAGCAACTACAGACGGTAATATGTGTCACATATCGGCCGCCCGATGCCCCCAGTCATGAGGGTAAATTTGAGGATAGCCTAAGTAGGATAGAAGAGGTCCTTGACAAACTGGACCAGGGTCTCAACATCCTACTGCTGGGAGACTTCAACCTACCAAAGGTCAAATGGCCTGAGGGCCACCTCCTCCCTGGAATGACGTCAATAGAACAGAGACAGACGGAATCCCTGCTGGCCCTCACACACAGGCTGTTCATGGAGCAAGCAATACTCCTCCCAACAAGAGGCGAAAATGTCCTGGACCTCTGTTTTACAAACAACGAAGTGCTCATCCACAATGTAAAGGTGA
>CAXHJY010000816.1:7500-15000 GCA_964016885.1 Eledone cirrhosa
TGTTTGCGGAGACATATCCGGGTGTGGGTGGTTTGTCCGGGATTACTTGGAGGAATTTGTCCAAAGACTTCTTGAATTTTGTGTGGTCAGTTTCTGTTTTGACGTGTCCTGGTGTGATGTTGAAGAGAGCAGGGCCGATTGAGGTGAAATAATTGTGCCGTATTGTTGTTATGAGTTGCGATTTAGATTTTTGAATGGGACGGATAGCACGGGGCCCAAGCCTTGGGTGTATCTTGAAGGCGATGCCAACATCATTTGGGCAGTGATGATGGAACATTTTCCACATCATGCAGATAATATAACGCTCACGGCGACGTTGGAGTGAGTAAAGTTTCAGGTTTTCCAATCGACCCCAGTAGTCAAGGTCTGACATGCCATCTATCTTTTTCGTGATTGCCCTTTGAGGAGCTTCAAGTTTCATGATACTTTGTTTCGTGTGGGGAGACCACAGTGGACAACAGTATTCAAGGTGTGGTCGGGCGAAAGTAGAGAAGAGAAGGATAATGGTGCGGGAATCTCTCGACTGGAAGGTTCTGAGGATCCAGGAACACATTCTGCGGGCCATGTCAACTTTGCTGCTTATATGCGTGGTCCAGCTTATGTTGCTGTCCACGGTTACTCCCAAGTCTCTGATGTTGTTAGATGCCACGAGAGTTTCCCCGGAGGGAAGGGAGTACGGGAGTTTCAGAGCATCCTCTTTTCCAAAGTGGATCAGTTCGAATTTGTCTTCGTTCAGTAACATGTTGTTCTTTTCTGCCCATTGGGTAACAGCCAGTAGGTCTGACTGAAGGCTTATCCGGTCATCCACGCCATTGATGACCTTTTGGAGCTTGGAATCATCAGCGAAAATTATATATATGTATATATATATATATATGTATATATATATATGTATATATATATATATATGTATATATATATATATATATATATATATATATATATATATGTATATATATATATGTATATATATATATATATATATATATATATGTATATATATATATATATATATATATATGTATATATATATATGTATATATATATATATATATATATATATATATGTATATATATATATATGTATATATATATATATATATGTATATATATATATATATATATATGTATATATATATATATATATGTATATATATATATATATATGTATATATATATATATATATATATATGTATATATATATATATATTTATGTATATATATATATATATATATGTATGTATATATATATATATATATATGTATATATATATATATATATTTATGTATATATATATATATATATATGTATGTATATATATATATATATATATGTATATATATATATATATATATGTATATATATATATATATGTATATATATATATATGTATATATATATATATATGTATATATATATATGTATATATATGTATATATATTTATGTATATATATATGTATATATATATATATGTATATATATATATGTATATATATATATATGTATATATATATATATGTATATATATATATGTATATATATATATATGTATATATATATGTATATATATATGTATATATATATGTATATATATATATATATGTATATATATATATATGTATATATACATATATATGTATATATACATATATATATATGTATATATATATATATATATGTATATATATATATATATATATATATATATATATGTATATATATATATATATATATATATATATATGTATATATATATATATATATATATATATGTATATATATATATGTATATATATATATATATATATATATATATATATATATATATATATATATATGTATATATATATGTATATTAGTAGTGGGCAGACTAATTTGCATAGAGCGTGAGTACGTACCGGTTCAGCGGAGACGATAAAAACAAATAACGAAACGAAATTAAATTTCGTTTCGTTTGTAACTCACTTTTGTATGACTGACGCTTAAACAATTAAATTAAAAATGTACATCCACATATGTATACTGAAACACCTTTCCTCTATTCTCCAGAAAGCCAGACAAGGAATATTGGACTAGTTTCGATGTTGTTACATCTCATCAGCAATATTTACCTATCTTCCGGCCTTTCTAGAGAATCGTAAAAGCACATATCGTTATATGCTTTTTCTATGAAAATTAGTAGTGGGCAGACTAATTTGCATAGAGCGTGAGTACGTACCGGTTCAGCGGAGACGATAAAAACAAATAACGAAACGAAATTAAATTTCGTTTCGTTTGTAACTCACTTTTGTATGACTGACGCTTAAACAATTAAATTAAAAATGTACATCCACATATGTATACTGAAATACTAGTATGCATATGAATACACACACGTGTACATATGTAGATGTACCGAGTTTTTCACTGGACACTTTACTGTGAGTGTCCAGCTATTCTGTATGTAAACACACAGACAAACCGGTTTTTAGAGTCATACTGGTTTTCGAGGAAACACCTTTCCTCTATTCTCCAGAAAGCCAGACAAGGAATATTGGACTAGTTTCGATGTTGTTACATCTCATCAGCAATATTTACCTATCTTCCGGCCTTTCTAGAGAATCGTAAAAGCACATATCGTTATATGCTTTTTCTATGAAAATTAGTAGTGGGCAGACTAATTTGCATAGAGCGTGAGTACGTACCGGTTCAGCGGAGACGATAAAAACAAATAACGAAACGAAATTAAATTTCGTTTCGTTTGTAACTCACTTTTGTATGACTGACGCTTAAACAATTAAATTAAAAATGTACATCCACATATGTATACTGAAATACTAGTATGCATATGAATACACACACGTGTACATATGTAGATGTACCGAGTTTTTCACTGGACACTTTACTGTGAGTGTCCAGCTATTCTGTATGTAAACACACAGACAAACCGGTTTTTAGAGTCATACTGGTTTTCGAGGAAACACCTTTCCTCTATTCTCCAGAAAGCCAGACAAGGAATATTGGACTAGTTTCGATGTTGTTACATCTCATCAGCAATATTTACCTATCTTCCGGCCTTTCTAGAGAATCGTAAAAGCACATATCGTTATATGCTTTTTCTATGAAAATTAGTAGTGGGCAGACTAATTTGCATAGAGCGTGAGTACGTACCGGTTCAGCGGAGACGATAAAAACAAATAACGAAACGAAATTAAATTTCGTTTCGTTTGTAACTCACTTTTGTATGACTGACGCTTAAACAATTAAATTAAAAATGTACATCCACATATGTATACTGAAATACTAGTATGCATATGAATACACACACGTGTACATATGTAGATGTACCGAGTTTTTCACTGGACACTTTACTGTGAGTGTCCAGCTATTCTGTATGTAAACACACAGACAAACCGGTTTTTAGAGTCATACTGGTTTTCGAGGAAACACCTTTCCTCTATTCTCCAGAAAGCCAGACAAGGAATATTGGACTAGTTTCGATGTTGTTACATCTCATCAGCAATATTTACCTATCTTCCGGCCTTTCTAGAGAATCGTAAAAGCACATATCGTTATATGCTTTTTCTATGAAAATTAGTAGTGGGCAGACTAATTTGCATAGAGCGTGAGTACGTACCGGTTCAGCGGAGACGATAAAAACAAATAACGAAACGAAATTAAATTTCGTTTCGTTTGTAACTCACTTTTGTATGACTGACGCTTAAACAATTAAATTAAAAATGTACATCCACATATGTATACTGAAATACTAGTATGCATATGAATACACACACGTGTACATATGTAGATGTACCGAGTTTTTCACTGGACACTTTACTGTGAGTGTCCAGCTATTCTGTATGTAAACACACAGACAAACCGGTTTTTAGAGTCATACTGGTTTTCGAGGAAACACCTTTCCTCTATTCTCCAGAAAGCCAGACAAGGAATATTGGACTAGTTTCGATGTTGTTACATCTCATCAGCAATATTTACCTATCTTCCGGCCTTTCTAGAGAATCGTAAAAGCACATATCGTTATATGCTTTTTCTATGAAAATTAGTAGTGGGCAGACTAATTTGCATAGAGCGTGAGTACGTACCGGTTCAGCGGAGACGATAAAAACAAATAACGAAACGAAATTAAATTTCGTTTCGTTTGTAACTCACTTTTGTATGACTGACGCTTAAACAATTAAATTAAAAATGTACATCCACATATGTATACTGAAATACTAGTATGCATATGAATACACACACGTGTACATATGTAGATGTACCGAGTTTTTCACTGGACACTTTACTGTGAGTGTCCAGCTATTCTGTATGTAAACACACAGACAAACCGGTTTTTAGAGTCATACTGGTTTTCGAGGAAACACCTTTCCTCTATTCTCCAGAAAGCCAGACAAGGAATATTGGACTAGTTTCGATGTTGTTACATCTCATCAGCAATATTTACCTATCTTCCGGCCTTTCTAGAGAATCGTAAAAGCACATATCGTTATATGCTTTTTCTATGAAAATTAGTAGTGGGCAGACTAATTTGCATAGAGCGTGAGTACGTACCGGTTCAGCGGAGACGATAAAAACAAATAACGAAACGAAATTAAATTTCGTTTCGTTTGTAACTCACTTTTGTATGACTGACGCTTAAACAATTAAATTAAAAATGTACATCCACATATGTATACTGAAATACTAGTATGCATATGAATACACACACGTGTACATATGTAGATGTACCGAGTTTTTCACTGGACACTTTACTGTGAGTGTCCAGCTATTCTGTATGTAAACACACAGACAAACCGGTTTTTAGAGTCATACTGGTTTTCGAGGAAACACCTTTCCTCTATTCTCCAGAAAGCCAGACAAGGAATATTGGACTAGTTTCGATGTTGTTACATCTCATCAGCAATATTTACCTATCTTCCGGCCTTTCTAGAGAATCGTAAAAGCACATATCGTTATATGCTTTTTCTATGAAAATTAGTAGTGGGCAGACTAATTTGCATAGAGCGTGAGTACGTACCGGTTCAGCGGAGACGATAAAAACAAATAACGAAACGAAATTAAATTTCGGATGTACATTGGATGTACATTTTTAATTTAATTGTTTAAGCGTCAGTCATACAAAAGTGAGTTACAAACGAAACGAAATTTAATTTCGTTTCGTTATTTGTTTTTATCGTCTCCGCTGAACCGGTACGTACTCACGCTCTATGCAAATTAGTCTGCCCACTACTAATTTTCATAGAAAAAGCATATAACGATATGTGCTTTTACGATTCTCTAGAAAGGCCGGAAGATAGGTAAATATTGCTGATGAGATGTAACAACATCGAAACTAGTCCAATATTCCTTGTCTGGCTTTCTGGAGAATAGAGGAAAGGTGTTTCCTCGAAAACCAGTATGACTCTAAAAACCGGTTTGTCTGTGTGTTTACATACAGAATAGCTGGACACTCACAGTAAAGTGTCCAGTGAAAAACTCGGTACATCTACATATGTACACGTGTGTGTATTCATATGCATACTAGTATTTCAGTATACATATGTGGATGTACATTTTTAATTTAATTGTTTAAGCGTCAGTCATACAAAAGTGAGTTACAAACGAAACGAAATTTAATTTCGTTTCGTTATTTGTTTTTATCGTCTCCGCTGAACCGGTACGTACTCACGCTCTATGCAAATTAGTCTGCCCACTACTAATTTTCATAGAAAAAGCATATAACGATATGTGCTTTTACGATTCTCTAGAAAGGCCGGAAGATAGGTAAATATTGCTGATGAGATGTAACAACATCGAAACTAGTCCAATATTCCTTGTCTGGCTTTCTGGAGAATAGAGGAAAGGTGTTTCCTCGAAAACCAGTATGACTCTAAAAACCGGTTTGTCTGTGTGTTTACATACAGAATAGCTGGACACTCACAGTAAAGTGTCCAGTGAAAAACTCGGTACATCTACATATGTACACGTGTGTGTATTCATATGCATACTAGTATTTCAGTATACATATGTGGATGTACATTTTTAATTTAATTGTTTAAGCGTCAGTCATACAAAAGTGAGTTACAAACGAAACGAAATTTAATTTCGTTTCGTTATTTGTTTTTATCGTCTCCGCTGAACCGGTACGTACTCACGCTCTATGCAAATTAGTCTGCCCACTACTAATTTTCATAGAAAAAGCATATAACGATATG
Source organism: Eledone cirrhosa (assembly GCA_964016885.1). Taxonomy (NCBI): domain Eukaryota; kingdom Metazoa; phylum Mollusca; class Cephalopoda; order Octopoda; family Eledonidae; genus Eledone; species Eledone cirrhosa. The sequence continues at coordinate 13,695 of CAXHJY010000816.1, forward strand.
TGCTTTTACGATTCTCTAGAAAGGCCGGAAGATAGGTAAATATTGCTGATGAGATGTAACAACATCGAAACTAGTCCAATATTCCTTGTCTGGCTTTCTGGAGAATAGAGGAAAGGTGTTTCCTCGAAAACCAGTATGACTCTAAAACCGGTTTGTCTGTGTGTTTACATACAGAATAGCTGGACACTCACAGTAAAGTGTCCAGTGAAAAACTCGGTACATCTACATATGTACACGTGTGTGTATTCATATGCATACTAGTATTTCAGTATACATATGTGGATGTACATTTTTAATTTAATTGTTTAAGCGTCAGTCATACAAAAGTGAGTTACAAACGAAACGAAATTTAATTTCGTTTCGTTATTTGTTTTTATCGTCTCCGCTGAACCGGTACGTACTCACGCTCTATGCAAATTAGTCTGCCCACTACTAATTTTCATAGAAAAAGCATATAACGATATGTGCTTTTACGATTCTCTAGAAAGGCCGGAAGATAGGTAAATATTGCTGATGAGATGTAACAACATCGAAACTAGTCCAATATTCCTTGTCTGGCTTTCTGGAGAATAGAGGAAAGGTGTTTCCTCGAAAACCAGTATGACTCTAAAAACCGGTTTGTCTGTGTGTTTACATACAGAATAGCTGGACACTCACAGTAAAGTGTCCAGTGAAAAACTCGGTACATCTACATATGTACACGTGTGTGTATTCATATGCATACTAGTATTTCAGTATACATATGTGGATGTACATTTTTAATTTAATTGTTTAAGCGTCAGTCATACAAAAGTGAGTTACAAACGAAACGAAATTTAATTTCGTTTCGTTATTTGTTTTTATCGTCTCCGCTGAACCGGTACGTACTCACGCTCTATGCAAATTAGTCTGCCCACTACTAATTTTCATAGAAAAAGCATATAACGATATGTGCTTTTACGATTCTCTAGAAAGGCCGGAAGATAGGTAAATATTGCTGATGAGATGTAACAACATCGAAACTAGTCCAATATTCCTTGTCTGGCTTTCTGGAGAATAGAGGAAAGGTGTTTCCTCGAAAACCAGTATGACTCTAAAAACCGGTTTGTCTGTGTGTTTACATACAGAATAGCTGGACACTCACAGTAAAGTGTCCAGTGAAAAACTCGGTACATCTACATATGTACACGTGTGTGTATTCATATGCATACTAGTATTTCAGTATACATATGTGGATGTACATTTTTAATTTAATTGTTTAAGCGTCAGTCATACAAAAGTGAGTTACAAACGAAACGAAATTTAATTTCGTTTCGTTATTTGTTTT
>CAXHJY010000817.1:5000-10000 GCA_964016885.1 Eledone cirrhosa
TATACAAAAAAACACACAGTCCACGCTGTAATGTGGCCGCGTAGGCAACACGGTAAAAACCTCCCAGCCCCACACTGTAAATGTGGTTGGTGTTAGGAAGGGCATCCAGCTGTAGAAAACCCACCAGACAGTCCACGCTGTAATGTGGCCGTGTAGGCAACACGGTAAAAACATCCCAGCCCCACACTGTAAATGTGGTTGGTGTTAGGAAGGGCATCCAGCTGTAGAAAACCCGCCAGATAGTCCTATGCGAGCAAGATAATCACTCTTGCCTCAAGTAGGAAAACCCCCGTCCAAACCCATGCAAGCGTGGAACACAGACGTTAAACGTTGATGATGATATATATGTATATATATGTATATGTATATATATGTATATGTATATATATGTATATGTATATATATGTATATGTATATATATGTATATATATGTATATGTATATATATGTATATATATATATGTTGATTTAAAACTGAACTATCCACATGTGTTTTTTAACCTTCATATCATGTCTTCATGTTTTATCTGATGAAAACACAAATATTATTGCATGTTGATATTTGTTTTTGAAATACGCATAATAAAATACATGGAACTCTTTTAACCATCTTTTGTTCTTATATATTATGTATACTCCAGTCCTACATACTGTAGAGTGCTTATTATCCGATATCTGCATTGCTTTATTGTACTACAATAAAACTCACCTCCTACATATATGTATATATATATATGTATATATATGTATATGTATATATATGTATATATATATGTATATATATATATATATATGTATATATATATATATGTATATATGTAGATAAATCTACCAAAAGTTTACGGTAGTGTCCAATCCGTATGAAGAACTCAATGTAATCCGGATATCATGAAAAGAAGAGATGCATTCAAAAATCACTTTCGGTGAAAGATAAACGGAATACAGAGTCAAGATAAAATATTAAAAAAATAATGAATAAACAAAGAAACAGTTCCTTATATTAAACAAAAAAAGTTCATTATTTTATGATCGTTTCTAGGACATATATGTGTTAGAATTGGTATGCATATTCAAAAGATCTATGTACAAAATTATACAAACTATCAAAGAGAATATACATACCTTCACATATATATGCTGTCTTCAGAGATAATGATGCAAATTTATTGATAATAACAATAATTCAAAATTAACAGGTCCGTTTGGGAACAGATTTTAAATAGACCAACGAAATACATAAAAATCTATCAAGAAAATACAGTTAGGTGTGTGCATATATGTATGTAAATCCGTTCACAGATGTGCATAAAAATGCATGTTCATATGCATACGTATGTTGAAAAAGTGTATGTAAATATAAAAATTTAGGGCTAATGTCTACAATCTACAGACAGAATATATATATATATATATATATACACATACATACAATTACATTTCTAACACATATATGTCCTAGAAACGATCGTAAAATAATGAACTTTTTTTGTTTAATATAAGGAACTGTTTCTTTGTTTATTCATTATTTTTTTAATATTTTATATATGTACGAAAGGCCGGTTGTATGATGCCTGTGTGAGGAGCGCGATGCTGCATGGTAGTGAGACATGGGCAGCAACCGCAGAAGATATGCGACGGCTAGAGAGAAATGAGGCAAGCATGCTCCGTTGGATGTGCAGTGTAAATGTGCGTGAACGACCCAGCATAAATGTGTTGAGAGAGAAACTGTGTCTGAGAGGGATAGAATGTAGTGTACGGGAGAGGAGACTGAGGTGGTATGGACATGTGATGCGCATGGAGGATGACCGATGGGTGAAGAAGTGCCAGGAAATGCCAGTTGAAGGAAGACGTGGTAGAGGTAGACCACGAAAAACATGGGCGGAGGTGGTGAGAACAGACCTCAGATCATTGAAGCTCACGGTGGAGATGACGAGGGACCGTGACGAGTGGAGAGATGCTGTGCTTAATAAGACCCGTCCCACCCTTGCAAGCAGGGAAACGCGGACGTAAGATGATGATGATATATATGTATATATATATATGTGTATATATATATATATATGTATATATATGTATATATGTATATATGTATGTATATATATATATATATGTGTACATATATATATATATGTATATATATATGTGTGTATATATATATATATGTATATAAGAATTAAAATACTAGAGTGTGTTGGAGTTAAACACCCTCTTCATATAGAAATGACAGTATAAGATATAGCTCAATGTAATTAGACAGAGCCGAAGAATTATAAAAAATAAACCATATATATATGTATGTGTATATATATGTATATATATGTATATGTATATATATATGTATATATATATGTATATGTATATATATATATGTATATGTATATATATATATATATATATATATGTATATATATATATATATATGTATATATATATGTATATATATATATATGTATATATATATATATGTATATATATATATATATATATGTATATATATATATATGTATATATATCATCATCATCATCATCATCATCAACGTTTAACGTCCGTGTTCCACGCTTGCATGGGTTTGGACGGGGGTAGTCCCACTTGAGGCAAGAGTGATTGTCTTGCTCGCATAGGACTGTCTGGCAGGTTTTCTACAGTTGGATGCCCTTCCTAACACCAACCACATTTACAGTGTGGGTCTGGGAGGTTTTTACCGTGTTGCCTACACGGCCACATTACAGCGTGGACTGTGTGTTTTTTTGTCGTGACACCTACACGATCTCATTTGTTTCGGCCTCGATGGCGCGGCACCAACATAACTTTACATAGAACGGGGTGGTGTGGATCGGGTGGGGGTGGTGGTGGTGGGACGGGGTGTATTTTGTTAGAGATGCCTACTGGCTGGAGTAGGTTTTACTATATATTTAGGTAAGGCGGGTCTTCTCTGTTACTGAGTACCGCCAAAGGTCTCGGTCCAGTGACATTGTCTTGGAGAGGTGTAAGTGTGTGATGTCGGAGTTTATCAGCTCGTCCCAGGTTTTTCTAGGTCTGCCTATTCCGTGACTACCGTCTATCTTTATTGCCCTGCACTTTGTTATACAGCTATCGACTTTCATGCGCATCACGTGTCCATACCAACGTAGCCTTCTCTCGAGTAAACAACATCTGATCCCTCTTATCTCTAATTTTTTCCTTAGTTCGTTTATGCTTTGCCGTTCACGTATATTACTGTTACACATCCAGCGGAGCATGCAAGCTTCGTTCCTCTCTAGTCTGCGTATATCCTCTGCACACAATGCCCAGGTCTCACTGCCATGCAGCATTGCTGTTCGTATGCAGGCATCATACAACCTGCCTTTCATTTTTAGGGAGAACCCTTTAGCAGCTAATAGTGGTATAAGTTCTCTGAACTTTTTCCAACCAGTTCTGACTCTAGCTACAGTACTTTCAGAGCACCCTCCCCCACTGCTGATTTTATCGCCCAGGTAACGGAAGCTGTCCACTATTTCTATAGAACCCTCTGCGCAATTGAAAGAGCTAGTAGTTTGTGGGCACTTGCTGCTACTTATTGCACCAGAGCACCGGCCACATGTAAAATCTATGTTCTTAGTTAGCTTACCTGTGATCCCACTACATCTTTTATGCACCCATACTTTGCATTTAGGACATAAAATGGAGTTTCTACCTACGCCTTTCCTACACACCGAGCACGACCATTTCCCAGAAGGGACCGCCGCCTTGTTTTCTTTCCTACAAACTAGTACTTTGGTCTTAGCCAGGTTAATTTTAAGTCCTTTTGACTCTAGGCCGTGCTTCCATGTTTGGAATTTCTTCTCTAGCTCGGCCATTGATTCCGCTATGAGTGTCAGGTCGTCTGCATATAGGAGTTCCCATGGGCAGCCTGTCTTGAACTCCTCTGTTATAGCCTGAAGGGCAATAATAAATAGTAGTGGACTGAGAACAGAGCCCTGATGGACGCCAACTTTTATGCTAAACTCTTCACTATATTCGTTGTTAATTCTAACCTTGCTGACTGTTTCTTTATACATGGCTTGTATAGCCCTCACAAGCCATTCGTCAACGCCTAGTTTTCTAAGAGCCCACCAGATAATGGAGCGGGGGACTCTGTCGAAGGCTTTCTCCAAGTCGACAAAAGCTAAGTAGAGGGGTTTACCTTTAGCTAGGTACTTCTCCTGTAGTTGTCGTACTATGAAAAGAGCGTCTGTGGTACTTTTGCCTGACACAAACCCGAACTGCATTTCATCTAGGTCAATTCTCTCTCTGATTAGTTGCGCTATTACTTTTTCCGTGACCTTCATGACCTGGTCGATTAATTTAATGCCTCTATAGTTACTCCTATCTAGGGCGTCTCCTTTACCCTTATAACAGTTAACGATGATGCTGCTATGCCAGTCCTTCGGAACAACTCCATTCTGTACGACTTGGTTAACTATGCGGGTGACCATGGTGTGTCCCACCGTGCCAGATGCCTTCAGCATCTCAGCAACTATTTCCGAAGGCCCAGCCGCCTTACCAGTCTTCATATCCTTGATTGCCTTACTTATTATACTCCCCTCGACTAACACTGCTGGTCCCTCTATTGGGTCGATATGGGGGAGACTGCCTTTCTCCCAATTATTCTCCTCATTTAGTAGCCTTTCATAGTGACACTTCCAAGCTACCTTCTTATCAGCGTCGGTGATGGCAAGTGTGCCATCGTCGTTTAGTACACACTTCTCCCCGACAATATCACGGTTTTCCTTGACGCATTGCCTAGCAATCCTGAACACCTCACGTTTTTGGTCATCGCGTTGTAGAACATGCTTGAACTTTCTTTCCTCAGCTTCCCTTCTTGCTAAGTACACTTGTCTCCTAGCTTCCCTCCTGGCCACTTGATAGTCCTCTCTACTTCCCCCATCCCGCCATACTTTCCAAGCCTGCTTTTTGGCCTTAATTGACCCCTCCACCTTACTGTTCCACCACCATGTTACTCTCCTCCTGCCTACAGGCCT
>CAXHJY010000818.1:5000-10000 GCA_964016885.1 Eledone cirrhosa
TGAAGGTATGGCTGTGTGGTTAAGGTGGTAGTATAGGTGAAGGTATGACTGTGTGGTTAAGGTGGTAGTGTAGGTGTAGGTATGACTGTGTGGTTAAGGTGGTAGTGTAGGTGAAGGTATGGCTGTGTGGTTAAGGTGGTAGTATAGGTGAAGGTATGACTCTCTGAAGAACACCTGTCCAGCTCTCTTGGGCCGAAATACTCACTAGAGGAGGCTTTCTTCTCTGAAGAACTCCTGTCCAGCTCTCTTGGGCCGACACACTCACGGGAGGGGGTTTACTTCTCTGAAGACCTTCTCCTGTCCAGCTCTTTTGGGCTGCCACACTGACTAGAGGGGGGTTTACTTCCGCTGAGAGTTTCTTACCACTTTCAAGAAATTAATTTATATAAGAATCATTTAAAATGGTTCCTTGTGTCTCATAGATCCCGAATCAGTTTAGGGGTGGGTTTGAATCAAAATAGTTGCATCATGGGAGCTGCAAAATCTATATTGACCCCTTGGTATCTTTGACATTTCAAATACCAAAAGCTGCCTCGATATTTTAAAGGGTTAATCTGCAATCCCGCAGAAATACGATCGTAGTCTAAGTGAAATGTCTAATTGAGTGTAAAATTGTGTAGAATTTTCTCAAGATCAAAGCTCAGGAAATCAGTGATCCATGAAATATATTTTAGACTTTCTTTATGCAAATGAGCTTCAATCTATTAAATTTGTCAGTTTTCAAGTGTGTTGATGATGATGATGATAATCGTGGTGGTGGTGGTGGTGGTGATTGTGATGGTGGTGGTTGTGGTGGTTGTGGTGGTGGTGATGGTGGTGGTGGTGAGTGTGATGGTGATGGTGGTGGTGGTGGTGGTGGTGGTATGGTGTAGTGTAGTGGAGTTAGTTGTAGTGCACCTGAGCACTGTACACAATAATTTCATTATTATTATTATATAAAGGACTGATATAAGGGGCAGTGGATTGGCAGTATCGGTAGAGGGTCGGACACCATGCTTTCCAGCATAGAGTTACGGCCCTTGCCATTCTGAGTTCAAATCCCGCCGAGGTTAACTTTTATCTTTCATCCTTACGGGGTCGATAAAATAAAGTACCAGTAATGCACTGGGATAATTGCTGGCCTTGTGCCAAAAGTAGAAACAATTATTATATAAAAGACTAAAACTTCCTTGAAGGTGATAACCCACTGCTCCAGCATGTCCACAGTCTGACTTAATCATTTGTTCCAATACCAACAGACGGAGTTTCTTTCGGGATTTTCTTCTTCAAGATTTATTGATTATCTTCGATTTTATATATTTATCAACCCTCCCCACCCCTACCTTATACATATACCGACTCACCCCCTACCTTATCTTACCTTATTGACTCATATACTGACTCCCCCCCCCTTATCTTACCTTATATATATATATACACACCACTCACCCCCCACCCACTTTATCTTACCTTATATATATACTGACCCCCCCACCCCCCACCATCACACCTTATCTTTTAATCTCTTGTTTTACATTTGACTTTTGGTTTTTTTCTCCAGATTTTGTTGTCTTTCCACTAAATCTCTCTCTTTATTTCCTCTTTAAGTGTGTGTCTGTGTATGTATGCGTATGTGTGTAGATATGTGTGTGTGTGTCTGTGTATGTATGCTGATATGTGTGTATGTATGTGTGTGTATGTATATATATGTGTGTATATTAGTGTGTGTCTATATATACGTGTATGTATGTGTGTGTATATATATATATATATATATGTATGTATGTATGTATATTAGTGTATGTCTTTGTATACATGTGTATATATTAGTGTACGTCACGTGTGCCTGTATGTATATATATGTGTATATTAGTGTATGTCTATGTATACATGTTTATATATATGTACCTGTATGTATGTCTATGTATACATGTTTATATATATATGTACTTGTATGTATATATATGTATATATAAGTGTGTGTGTCTATATATACGTGTGTGCCTGTATGTATATATATATATATATATACACATACATCCCTTTGCTTATATATATATATATGTATATTAGTGTATGTCTATGTATACATATATACATATATACATATATATATATATATATATATACATATATATATATATATATATATATATATACATATATATATATATATATATATATATATACATATATATATATATATATATATATATATATATATATATATATATATATATATGTTTATCTCTAGAAATTACTCTACAGTCGGAAGCAACTACTTTACAATATTGTCAACTGTCTCCTTTATCTTTAATCTTGTTATTTTTATTATTCCAGTCTTTTATTTTATTTTATTGTTCGTCGTTTTTCTTTATTTTTAACTTTCTTCTATCTTTCTCTTTCATCTTATTCTATTCTTCTTCCACATCTAATTCTATCGGTTAGTCTTTTCTTCCTTAACCTCCCCCTTCCCCTTATCACCCCCCCCCCAATCTGCCCCATTCTCCTGTCTTTTCTCCCACCCACCCAGCTCCCCCCATTCTCCTCCACATGCCTCTCCATTAATAAAGAATTTTTTTCTTTTTCATGAAATTTTGCAGAGATACATATTCCATGGTTTAAGTCAGCCGTTGTCAAAGTGTGGGCTACCCCCCCCCCCCCCGGGGCGGCGTCGAGAAGGTCTAGTAGGCCACTGGAGCCTAAAAGGGTGGAGGTAGAGATAATATAATAGTATCGATATAATAAAGTACCAGTAACGCGCTGGGGTCGACTCCCCCCCCCCCCAAAAAAAAATTGTTGGCCTTATATCTAAAGTAGAAACCATTATTATATATATGCTTTACGTTCGGAGTTCAAATCCCGCCGAGGTTAACTTTGCCTTTTATCCTTACGGGTCTATAGAATAAAGTACCAGTAATACCCTGAATGATTGCTGGCTTTGTACTAAAAGTAGAAACCAATATTATATATAGTTCCACTGGCTAATACTTTCATTTACTGAAAACCTTTGGTTTATGTTTGTAGTTAATTAAACATGAACTCGTTTATAAACTTATTTATTTCTATTTTCCATTTCATATTGTTGGTAAATAATATATATATATATATATATATATATATATATATATATATATATATATATTCACCAAGAATAATATCATATATTTTATACAAATATAAATTACGGGGAAAAATTAAATTATAATAATGAAACATTTTTTCACGCTCAGAGTTGCTGAAGCATGGAACAAACTACCTGTATCAGTTGTCAGCTGTCGGGACACTGCATCCTTTAAAACCTCCATGCTTCCTGAGATTCACCAACACTATACATGATATTCCCCCTCCATACACACGCACACATGTATATCATGACTCATACACTATTCACTTCCCTGACATGTGTACATTATTCTATGTACTATACATGCACATTTGATGAGTTGTAGTGCACCTGAGCACTGTAGACAATAATTTCATTATTATTATTATTATCATTATTGAAATAGAAATAGAAGCTTCGCTGTAATATTTACTAAATAATGTCTAAAAATTACTTCTACTTTTGGCACAAGGCCAGCAATTACCCAGTACATTACTGGTACTTTATTTTATCGACCCCGTAAGGATGAAAGGCAAAGTTGACCTCGGCGGGATTTGAACTCAGAATGGAAAGGGCCGTAACTCTATGCGTCAAAGCATGGTGTCCGATTCTCTACCGATACTGCCAATCCACCGCCCTCGTAGTCTAATAATGGGGCTTATAAACCAACAGAATGGTAAAAGATGGGTGTCAGCACACCTGGGTGTCGAACCCATACATACCCCCATGGTAGTGCACCTGACCACTCTACACGATGATTTTCATTATTATCAGTATATATATATGTGTGTGTGTGTGTGTGTGGAGAGAGAGGGGGTAGATAGATAGACAGACTTGTAGATATATATATAGGTAGATAGGTAGATAGATAGATAGATATATTTCTTTATTAGCCACAGGGGCACAAAAGAAGGGGACAAATACAAAGGGGGAAGTTTACATACAATAAAAACGTGTAAAATGTTATCACAGATGGAATTTAAAAGTTAGTCGATTTTCCCCAATAGAGGGAGACAGTTTATATGGGTAACACATACCCCCGAAAAAAAATGTGCAACCCTCATCTCCAGGAGTACGAAGAGCTTGTACTCCTTTCCTCTCCTCCTCCTTTTCCTCAACCTACAGGCTGATATAGAGAGAAGGCCCATTCACTCGGGCCATTCTCGCCACTTTCACCCACCTTTCATAAAACTTGCTGGGGTACAGCACCTCTCTCTCCATCCTGATTCTTCTTCCAAAGTGGTATTTGAAAAAAAGAATCAGTTGTTGGCCGGAGAGAAAGGTGTCTGACCTCAGCCCTTTCAACCTTGTCCACCATACAACCTCTTTCGCCATAGCTATCACACAAAGATAGATAGATAGTTAGATAGATAGATAGATAGATAGATAAATAGATAGGTAGATAGATAGATAGATAGATAGATAGATATATTTCTTTTATTTGCCACTAGGGCATCAAAAGTGGGACAAGTACAAAGGGGGGAGTTTACACAAAAAGGCGTCCTCAATAAGGAGGAGGCAATAACAAAATATAAAAATAAAATAAGATATAACAAAAGATAAATAGATAGGTAGATAGATAGATAGATAGATAGATAGGTAGATAGATAGACAGACTTATAGATATATATATATAGGTAGATAGATAGGCAGGTAGATAGATAGATAGATAGATAAATAGATAGATAGATAGATAGATAAATAAATAGATAGACAGGTAGATAGATAGGTATACAAACAACTCACCTGCTTTCGGATAGGTAACTATGAAAACATCGTCATCTCGCACTGAGAAATTCTTGACTTGATCAAGTATTTCAGGTGGACTGTATTCAAAAAATAAAACCCCTTCATACACGTGTTCCCCAGGTAATTTATGGGAGAAATATCCTGCTTGGTCTGACATCTTCAAACT
>CAXHJY010000818.1:20000-27500 GCA_964016885.1 Eledone cirrhosa
TTGTCGCGGGTGGGACCAATCCGGTTGACCACCGAGTCCATTGTTATGATCAAACCGCCACCCTCCTTCAAAAACGAAGGAGAGGCGGTTTTCCTTTGTCTGATAGCTATGGCGAAAGAGGTTGTATGGTGGACGAGGTTGAAAGGGCTGAGGTCAGACACCTTTCTCTCCAGCCAACAACTGATTCTTTTTTTCAAATACCACTTTGGAAGAAGAATCAGGATGGAGAGAGAGGTACTGTACCTCAGCAAGTTTTATGAAAGGTGGGTGAAAGTGGCGAGAATGGCCCGAGTGAATGTGCCTTCTCACTATATCAGCCTGTAGGTTGAGGAAAAAGAGGAAGAGAGGAAAGGGGTACTCACTCTTCGTACTCTTGGAGGTGTGTTACCCATATGTAATGTCTCCCCCTATTGGGGAAAATCGATTAATTTTTAAATTGCATTTGTGATAGTATTTTACACGTTTTTATTGTATGTAAACTTCCCTCTTTGTATTTGTCCCCTTCTTTTGTGCCCCTGAGGCTAATAAAGAAACATATCTATCTCTAATCCAGTCAACACAGCAATGTTCAGAACGATGACGTCAGTAGTAAACAAAATCTCGTGACGTCAGGAGTATACAAGAGTCGGTGAGGTCACAGCACAATCCAACCAATCGATTTCTGTTTACTTTAAATTGCGTCTTAATAAACACTTCGCGGGGAACCTGCTGCCAACTCCTGAATATTTTAACATTCTCATCGTAAGTTACACCCAACTTTTTTTCTCTGTCTCTCTTACACAAAACCTCATTCACTTTTCTAATATATCTGTAAATTACAATAATATTAATAATAAAGATTTTTTTTTTTTTAATTAACCACGAAGTGTTTACTTTAGGAAAACTTTAAAGACAGCATGGGACAAACCATTGGATATGTGTGTTGGTGTTGTGTGAGTTTTGAATTTAAACAAGTTTAATAATAATAACAATGATTTCTAGTATAGACACAAGGCCAGTAATTTGGGGGGAGGGGAAAGTCGATTAAATCGAACCAGTGCATTACTGGTACTTTATTTTATCGACCCCGTAAGGATGAAGGCAAAGTTGAACTCGGAACTTAAAGGATTATTGTGGTAAATAAAAACAACAAAACATTATTATTATTTATATTCGCAGATATATTACAAAATCTTGTCTGATACATTGTACCGTATGTTTACAAGACTTAAGAGTTTGTAAAACAATTCACTGATATTATTTTTTGAAAATCAGACTGGCCAAGATCCACCCCTGTTTCTAGGAAACAAAACCACCCATTTTAAAGGGCTCCAATTTAAGTTAAAATCTTCCTACATCAAACAGTTGACGCATCCTCAGTCAACATTTTTAAATGAAGGCTCGAGAAAGAGTGGACCAGCCATCCGCTCAAGTTTAACTATCGCTTCTCGTATTGATGTCGATCTGGGAGGTATCGATCGATACCAAGTGATGAACGATGCTCAGAAGAGGGTTATCTGTACCCTGGTGTAAGTCTAATTACCCTTACCGAGTACCATACTTAAGATATATACCTATATTATTTTATAAATAGATTACGGAAGTCACCAAATTTATTTTAATCACCACTAATTTTGTTTTTATCTTTCTTTTTCATATTTATATAATTATCAATGGTTTTTAAACAAACTTTGTGAGTGGAACACATTTATTGAGAATAAACATTTATTTTACCCTGTTGTTGAAATAAGAGTGTGTTTCATTAGAAATGGTTAAGTTTGTATCAAAAGGCTGCAATAGAAACAGAAGCAGTAGCCCATTCTTGTATCGATTTATCATGAATAGATCCCAGTTGGTCGTAATCGAAGTGTTCAATAATATTTAGGGTTTCACAGTTTATTACTTCTGTCTTGGCTTCCATTCTAAAATATATCTTCAGTTCTTCTCCTATACTTTAAACTTATTTATTTTATTCAACACGGCTCTGATTTAAAAAAGAAATATGTATAATATTAAACAAAATGAAAATATGAGTCACAACGTAAAAAAAAAAACAACTTATAACACTCGACCACTATAAATAATAGTTAAGACAGTTTGGTAATGTGGCCTTAGGCAGGGCCTATGAGAGGGGGATCCAGTCGGTACTTTGTTCCGGGGCCCCAAGAGCTAAGAAGGCCCCACAGTAACCATGCAACATCCATTTTGAAAAAATCTTTGCCTACTTCGGGCCCCAAAGGGGGTCTTGTACCGCCTTGCAAGATCTCTCTTGGAGGCCATGGCCTTAAGGATGGGAAAAAGTGGACAGATGCAGGTTTATTTGTGTGTGTTGGTTTTTTCATTAGACTTCATTCAAATATTTATTTCTATTTATATATTTGTACAAAGGTAGGAATTATCTTGGGACAACATAAACAATATGAATCTGATTATCAGTTTGTTTACCTTGACATTTGTACGTTACCCTATGTACTATACATACACTTTTTGATGAGTTGTAGTGCACCTGAGCATTGTACACAATATTTCATTATTATTATTATCTATGTTTACTTGCTTATGTATGTCTGTCTACCTATGTTTACCTGCTTATGTATGTCTGTCTACCTGTCTATATATCTAACTGTCTGACTACCTATCTGTGTATCTATCCACCTATCTGTCTTTTTCACAACTTTCCTACCTACAACAATAACAAAACAATTCAAAGTTGCAGAGAGACAGACAGGTAGATAGAAAAGTCATCATAATCTAATGGATATCGATTTGATAATGGTTACAGAAAATGATTATAAATAAAGCAATGTATTTTCCATCGTGTCAGGTGCCATGGGGGTGAGGCGGAGTGTAAGTTTAGTTGGAGGTGGAGGATACTCGTTCGGACGTGACACATTCATATAATACTTCAGATGAAATTTGAAAGCTTTTTCCTGATTTCGTAGAAAAGCTAAATACCTGGGTGGTTGTTATGTGATAGAATTAATGTAAATGATCTGAGAGGTAGGGGGGCATTCAATGACATGAAACACGGAGGGTGGTTGATTTAAATAAATGTCAATGCTATGACTGGAGTGACAGTTAGAAAGAAACTGGAGGATTGAAATATCTTTAAATAGAATGTTGTAATCAAAGAATTATTAGATTAAATTAATTATCTGTTGTTGTTAGTATAAATCCTGTCGTCCCATCTTAGTTACTATAAAACACGTCTCCTATCATAATTACTCAATTTAGAAAACATGGCGGCATCATTTGTTAAATGAAAGTAAAACAGCAATGGAGATAGTAAAAACTTGTTATATAGAGTGTGTGTGTGTCCCCCCCCCCCCCAAAAAAAAAAATGTGTACATACTTCAACAGCATTCTAATGAAAGTGTGTATAGATTTGGGGAGGACACCCTGTTTTTATTATTGTTGAAATATATTGTCGTCTTACATGAACTTGTGCAAATTGAGAAAAACAAGAAAACCAGATTGTGTAACTGTTTGTGTTGCTAAGTAAATAATTGTTTCTACTTTTGGCACAAGGCCAGCAAATACTCAGTGCATTACTGGTACTTTATTTTATCGACCCCGTAAGGATGAAAGGCAAAGTTAACCTCGGCGGGATTTGAAGTCAGATAAAGGGCCGTAACTATGCTAGAAAGAATAGCGTCCGACCCTCTACCGATAAATAATACACTTATATATATATATATATATATATATATATATATATATATATATATATATTTATTGTGTATGTGTGTGTGTTCATACACACGTACAGAGAGTAAAGTGGTCGTTTCCGGTGTCATGACAAAAAGAACCCAGCCAAAGTGGTTGTGTAGGTGACACGATAAAAAGTACTCAGTGCACCCTGTCAATGTGGTTGGCGTTAGGAAGGGCATCCAGCCGTAGAAATCTAGCCAGAAACATTTCTCTATATGTAAGGCATAGTCATCTGATCTGACTTGTGTGGAAAAATGGACGTTAAACGGTGATGATGATGATATACATATATATACACAGACAGATATATATATATATATATATATATATATATATATATATATATATACACACACACATATATACACAGACATATATATATACATAGGCACACATATATACACACACGCGTGTGTGTGTGTGTACGTATGTATCTACACATATTTGGCAAAGAACACTTAAGATAGGCGGATTATTTTAGTTATATCCGGTTCATATAATATTTTAGTAATTCAAGAGGTTGTTAGTCATATGATAATGACACTATTTACAAAGTAAATGTTAACCATCCTTTTTATACTTTATTAAAACCTCTTTACATACACACACACCTGCTCATACACCCACACCTACACCTCACACACCCACACCTACACCTCACACATATTTCCCTGTATTGCTGTCTAAGTGTAGTCACAGACAACTGCTGTCATCTATAGAAACACAGGCAATGTTTTGTTAGGATTTGTTCTATATTAACTGATGTTTGCATTATTCTCTTGCCATTCGACTACGGTCATGATGGAGCACTGTCATGAAGTTAGACAAAAGCAAAGAGTATATGTAAACACATATATACAGGGCCCCCCCCCCCCCCCCAAAAAAAAATGCATACACACTTTGATTACCTGTACAGGTAATATTTATTAGAATGCTGTTGAAATGTGTAAACATTTTTTGGCGAACACCCTGTATATATATGTAGAGTTTAATAATTGTTTCTACTTTTGGCACAAGGCCAGCAAAATATCCCCCCAGTACATTACTGGTACTTTATTTTATCGAACTCGTAAAGATGAAAGACAAAGTTAACCTCGGCGGGATTTGAACTTAGAACATAAAGGGCCATAACTCTATGCTGCAAAGCATGGTGTCTGACACTCTACCGATACTGGCAATCCACCACTATGTAGAGTTTAATAATATTTTGTATTGTGGCTAAGTGATGTGGATGATTGTGTGTATATATATATATATATATACCATATTTCCTGGCGCCAAAGGCGCATCATCCTCTGGGACGCACCCTAATTTTGACAACCAAAAATTTGGAAAAAAAATAATGAACAACCTTCGGCCTCCAGGAAGCATGGTAGATTTTTGAGACTTATTTTACGAAGAAGGTAGCGTCTTCGACGCTGGGAAATACAGTCTATATATATGCCTGGATTTGTGACAGATAGTATTAACAATTGGAAAGACCAATGGAAACATTGTTTCCTTAATCCGATATGACAACGTCTGGGATCTTCTCGATCGATTATCAATCGATTCCAATTTTTTGTTCATATAATTGATTAACTAATAATTAATTGTATGTCTTATGATGTGGAAGAAACGTGTATTAATTAAAATATAACATAATTAACAGTCCTTGGTCTTCTTTTCAAGGTGTGTGTGTAACACCACCCTTTCTCTGTAAAGTTATGTTGGTACCACAACATCCAGTCCAAACTAATAAGATAATGAGATCGAGATTGGGTCGGTGTCGCAACAAAAAAACACACACTCCACGCTGTAATGTGGCCATGTAGGTAACACAGTAAAAACCTTCCAGTCCACACTGTAAATGTGGTTGGTGTTAGGAAGGGCATCCAGCCGTAGAAAACCTGCCAAGTAGTCCTACACGAGCGAGACACGGTCACCCGACCAACTTTGCCTCAAGTGGGACAACTCCCGTCTAACCCATGCTAGCGTGGAAGATAGACGGTAAACGATGATGATGATGATGATGATGTATATATATATATATATATATATATAGAGAGAGAGAGAGAGAGAAGGGGTAAAAATTAGCACCAAAGAAAACTGATCAAGACAGAGAAAGACAAAGAATAGAGAGAAGAATGAGTCCCTCATCAGCTGCCAACTGGTATAATCTGCTTTCGATATAATTGTCTTGTTTGTCTTAAAGTCATTAAGTAATTGACGTGGTTTGTGTAAAAACTAAAACAAAAGAAAGAAAATATTTATAAATAAAAACAAAATGTCAACAAACAACAATGATACAAGTTAAAAAGGCAACAATAACAATAATAAGTTTAAAAAGCAACAATAACAACAACAACAAGTTAAAAAGATAACAATAACAATAATAAGTTTAAAAAGCAACAATAACAACAACAAGTTAAAAAGATAACAATAACAATAATAAGTTTAAAAAGCAACAATAACAAAAACAAGTTAAAAAGGCAACAATAACAATAAGTTTAAAAAGCAACAATAACAATAATAAGTTTAAAAAGCAACAATAACAACAACAACAAGTTAAAAAGGCAACAATAACAATAACAATAAAAACTTTCTCCCATCCCAAAGAAAAATAAAACAAAAACAATTGAATCATTGTTAGCTCAGCTTTTATGTTGTCACAATTATCATCACATACATAATTATAATAATCATCATCATCATAATTATAATTGTCAGTACTTTTGTCATCACCATCACCACCACCAACATAAACACCATCATCACCACCACCACCATCATCATCATCATCACCACCACCATCATCATCACCATCACCATCATCATCATCATCACCATCACCACCATCATCATCATCACCACCATCATCATCACCACCATCACCATTCCCTTTGACAACATCAACATGTATGGACAACTACTGGTTTTCCACAAAACACCTTGTCCTCGCTTGCATAATTTACAGAGAAACCGACATCTATGGTCAGTCATAAATGAAGGTGGTCTCGAGTGGTTAGAGAATGGGATTCTCAATCATGTGGTTGCTAGATTCCTCGACTGGGCGATATGTTGTGTCCTTTATTTCATGTTGCTCTTTCTGCCAGGAGTTATGACTGGTAGATAGTATCAGCAATGGAGACATTGTTTCCTTGGACTGATTTGACAAGTTCTTCAACCCCACTGACCTGTTCTTCTTCATAACAGTGCATCCCGTACCGGTTCCAAGACTATGGTTTCGCTGTGAGATGGGTTTGGCGTGCTAACTGGCCTGTCCCTCATATTGGTGCCATCCAGTCCCACACTGTAAATGTGGTTGGTGTTAGGAAGGACATTCACCTGTAAAAAATCCCAGACCAAATTTACAATCCTCGTTGGAGCAAGGTATGGCGTGATCTGTCTCCCAACATGGACGACCTGTCTAACCCATGCAAGCATGGAAAAATGGACGCTAAACGGTGATGATGATGATTACAGTTGTACACACAGATTGGTCAGTCAAAACTGAAAGAGGTTCCATTGTTAATTAATGTTGTGTATATATTATAGGTGTACACAGATTGACTTGCTGCATAAGAATTTACTTTTAACATGGATTATGAAATAATGAAAGCTGGTTGGATGCATCGACAAAGTAAGACATTTTAACTTATTTCATCTTAATTTTGTGTTGATGTAGTTTATTTTTAACAAATACACTTAATTGAATAAAATGTTACTCCAAACATGTATAAAAATGGTGCCCTTTCTCCCTCGGTGCCCTAAACATTTTTATTTTGTTTAATGGTTAATCCAACCCCAAACTAAGTCTGGGGTCCAGTT
>CAXHJY010000818.1:32500-52500 GCA_964016885.1 Eledone cirrhosa
AATACACACATATACACAAACATGTCATTATCATCATCATCAGTTAACACCTATTTTCCATGTAAGCATGGGTTAGACAGGTTGTCCCACTTTAGATAAGTCAAGTCAGATGACTATATCTTGCTCATACAGGACTGTTTCTGGCTTGGTTTCTACAGCTGGATGCCCTTCCTAACAACAACCACATTTACAGTGTGGGCTGGGAGCTTTTAGTCGTGATAGCTACACAACCACATTTACAGTGTGTGCTGGGAGCTTTTAGTCATGATAGCTACACAACCACTTTACAGTGTGTGCTGGGAGCTTTTAGTCATGATAGCTACACAACCACTTTACAGTGTGTGCTGGGAGCTTTTAGTCATGATAGCTACACAACCACTTTACAGTGTGTGCTGGGAGCTTTTTGTCATGATACCTACACAACCACTTTACAGTGTGTGCTGGGTGCTTTTAGTCATGATACCTACACAACCACTTTACAGTGTGTGCTGGGAGCTTTTAGTCGTGATAGCTACACAACCACATTTACAGTGTGTGCTGGGAGCTTTTAGTCATGATATCTACACAACCACTTTACAGTGTGTGCTGGGAGCTTTTTGTCATGATACCTACACAACCACTTTACAGTGTGTGCTGGGAGCTTTTAGTCGTGATAGCTACACAACCACATTTACAGTGTGTGCTGGGAGCTTTTAATCATGATAGCTACACAACCACTTTACAGTGTGTGCTGAGAACTTTTAGTCATGATACCTACACAACCACTTTACAGTGTGTGCTGGGAGCTTTTTGTCATGATACCTACACAACCACTTTACAGTGTGTGCTGGGAGCTTTTAGTTATGATAGCTACACAACTACTTTACAGTGTGTGCTGGGAGCTTTTAGTTATGATAGCTACACAACCACTTTACAGTGTGTGCTGGGAGCTTTTTGTCATGATACCTACACAACCACTTTACAGTGTGTGCTGGGAGCTTTTAGTCATGATAGCTACACAACCACTTTACAGTGTGTGCTGGGTGCTTTTTGTCATGATACCTACACAACCACTTTACAGTGTGTGCTGGGTGCTTTTTGTCATGATACCTATACAACCACTTTACAGTGTGTGCTGGGTGCTTTTTGTCATGATACCTACACAACCACTTTACAGTGTGTGCTGGGAGCTTTTAGTCATGATACCTACACAACCACTTTACAGTGTGTGCTGGGAGCTTTTAGTCATGATAGCTACACAACCACTTTACAGTGTGTACTGGGTGCTTTTTGTCATGATACCTACACAACCACTTTACAGTGTGTGCTGGGTGCTTTTTGTCATGATACCTATACAACCACTTTACAGTGTGTGCTGGGTGCTTTTTGTCATGATACCTACACAACCACTTTGCTGGGAGCTTTTAGTCATGATAGCTACACAACCACTTTACAGTGTGTACTGGGTGCTTTTTGTCATGATACCTACACAACCACTTTACAGTGTGTGCTGGGTGCTTTTTGTCATGATACCTACACAACCACTTTACAGTGTGTGCTGGGTGCTTTTAGTCATGATACCTACACAACCACTTTACAGTGTGTGCTGGGAGCTTTTAGTCATGATACCTACACAACCACTTTACAGTGTGTGCTGGGTGCTTTTAGTCATGATACCTACACAACCACATTTACAGTGTGTGCTGGGTGCTTTTTGTCATGATACCTACACAACCACTTTACAGTGTGTGCTGGGAGCTTTTAGTCATGATACCTACACAACCACTTTACAGTGTGTGCTGGGTGCTTTTAGTCATGATACCTACACAACCACTTTACAGTGTGTGCTGGGTGCTTTTAGTCATGATACCTACACGTCCAGGTACGCACTGGGGTGGATTTAATTGACTCCCTCCCCAACAAAAAATTGTTAGCCTTGTGCCTAGATAAGAAACCATTATTATTTGTTCAAATCCCACTAAGATTAGCTTTGCCTTTCATCCTTATGAAGTAACTCACCAGTAACACACTGGGGTCGATTTAATTGACTTTCCTCTCACCCAGAAATTGTTGGCCTTGTGCCCCTAAATCAGAATCCATATTTTTTGTTTTTCAGGTGCCAGTCAAATATATGTCCAGGAGCCTTATCATCGACGTTACAATAGCTCTGATGTTGCAATGGGTGTTGCCACCGGAGCTGTTGTTGGCTCCATGTTATGGTCCCCATTTCTGTGGTGGTGGTAAATGTATCATTTCAAACTAACATTTTAAACATTTTCTCTAGTATTATTCTTTTATTTTAATTTCTTTTTTTTTCTCTCTCTCTCTCGTTTAGATAATTAAAATGTAGAACAGTAATTACTAACCTGGGGCTCATGCTGTTATTATTATTATTATGGCAATGGATTGGCAGTATCGGTAGAGGGTAGGACGCCATGCTTTCCAGCATAGAGTTACGTCCCTTTATGGTCTGATTTCAAATCCCACTGAGGTTAACTTAAAGTAGCAGTAATGCACTGGGGTAATTGCTGGCCTTGTGCCAAAGGTAGAAACATTATTACTATTATTATGAGGGCAGTGGATTGACAGTATCAGTAGGGCATCAGACACCATGCTTTGCAGCATAGAGTTATGGCCCTTTACGCTCTGAGTTCAAATCCTGCCAAGGTGAACTTTGTCTTTCATCTTTCTGGGATCTATAAAATACCAGTAAAGTACTGGGGTCAACTTAATTGACGTACCCCTGCTCACCCCCACCTCCACCCTCAAGATCGTAAACCATTATATTATTTTCCTTATTTAGATAATTAAAATGTAAAACAGCACTTCCCAATTTAGGGTCCATATGTTATTATTTCTATTGTTTTGTTAATTAAAATGTATAGAACAGCAGCTTCCAACCTGGAAGGGAGTTGGGCAGTTTACGACCCGCAACTCCCTTCCTTCCCTCCCACACATACCAGTCCCCATGTGGGGTACCATAGTACAAGTCTTCAAAATGTCAACTACATTGTTAGAAATATCACAATTCACACAGGGCTGTTGGGTGTCGGTTCTTCTCTTTGGTATAGACATTCCTTTCATTCCTTTGTTATTTTCACTGTCTAATCATCTGGGAGGAGGATAACTGTAGCAGAGAGTCCATGGAAGAAATCGTAAGGGGTCCTTGGTAGTGAAAAACATAAGGGACCATAGGTACAGAATATTAAATGGAATACAGAAATTATTTCAGCAGATATATTATTTTATTTTATGTACTGATTATGAAGGAATGCATGAACATCACCAAATCTCATTTTTTCTTATTTATAGATCAGTGAATTATTATAGCATTAGTTTCATTCTCAATTCTTTTTTTGTTTATTTGATAGGTAGTGTATATATGTATATATATATATGTTTGGGTACAGTCCTTAGGTAGAGTGTGTGTGTATATATATATATATATATATAATATATGCAAGTGTGTGTCTACAGTTCCTGGTTAAGTAGTATTTGTGTGTGTGTGTGTGTGTTTATATTGCTATCAAGTGAACAAAACCTAATACAATCCCACAAACTCCCAGTGAAAATTTATTTTCGATTAACTTATCTTCTCTTATATTGTCTACTTTACATTTTGTATGTTATGAAACAGATAAGGCCCCAGATTAAAATACTGCAGTGAATATAATCCACTAAAACCCCCTTCACAATGGTACCCTCTCCTCACAGTAGTACCTCCCTCGTCATGGTCACAAATCAATGATTGAAACCAGTTAAAGTACAAACCATCACCATGGTTACAGATCAGTGATTGAAACAATAACCCCATCACCATGGTTACAGACCAGTGATTGAAACAATAACCCCATCACCATGGTTACAGACCAATGATTGAAACAATAACCCCATCACCATGGTTACAGACCAATGATTGAAACAACAACCCCCTCACCATGGTTACAGACCAGTGATTGAAACAATAACCCCATCACCATGGTTACAGACCAGTGATTGAAACCAGTAAAAAGGGAATAAAATAATCTTTTGTAGATACCTGTAATATGCTGGGGTTGAAGGTGAAAGATGTAGGAAGCTGCATGTAAAATAAAGATTTAGAAAAAAAGAAAATAATAACAATTAAAAAAAAACCTCAAATAAATGAATAAATATATTTTTATATCCAGTCTTGGTGTTATACATGTTTTGTCCTTCCTTTATACATTTACCATGTAGCTATTGGTCACCTGACCATCACATGTAGCTACCTGCCTCACAGTCCTTCCTCTAGACATTTACCATGTAGCTATTGGTCACCTGACCATCACATGTAGCTACCTGCCTCACAGTCCTTCCTCTAGACATTTACCATGTAGCTATTGGTCACTTGACTGCCACATGTAGCTACCTGCCTCACAGTCCTTCCTCTAGACATTTACCATGTAGCTATTGGTAACCTGACTGCCACATAGCTACCTGCCTCACAGTTCTTCCTTTACACATTTGTCATGTAGCTATTGGTCACCTGACCACCACATGTAGCTACCTGCCTCACAGTTCTTCCTTTACACATTTTCCATGTAGCTATTGGTCACCTGACCACCACATGCTGCTGTCTACCTTACAGGGTGGACTGGGTGCTTTTTGTTGTGGGCACCACACTTTTTGACATGAGCACCAACACTACCTGACAGGGTGCTCTTTCACTTAATCTAAGTATTTTGCCATTTATACCAGATAACTATGTTGCTATACACTCAACTAGAATAAGTCATGTGGGTGCAGATGCACTCAACTGTTTGGTGTTATATATGTCATAGTTTGTTAGAAATATTTCACATAAAAATATAGAGTGAAAATGAAAGAAAAATATTAAGTCAAGACTGTGTCATTCTGTCACACACCACAAGGGGTGCCGGAGCCTCCCTCTAACCCCTAACCCCTCCACCTTCAGGTCTTTCTCTATTTATATGTCTATCCTACAATCTGTCACACACCACAAGGGGTGCTAGAGCCTCCCTCTAATACCATCCCTTCGTTCGCTCCACCTTCTAGTCTTCCTCTATTTATACTGTCTTTCTTATTGGAAATTTAGTCAAAATATTATCTCATCTATTTAGTTTACAGCTAAAGAAATGATGTTTAATCTAGCAATAATGAGGAGATAAATAATTCTCGGTAAATACTAGCACTCCGATGGCCTGAAAAATAAATACTAGCTCTCTGATGGCCTGAAAAATAAAACAAATAAATAGATATATACTGCTGCTCTCTCATTCAACAAAGATTACCCTATATGATACCTCGTTTACTTATATATTTATATATATTTGTATAATGTTTATGTATGTGTGTATGTTTATATACCAATATATAATGTGTGTTTATCAATAAAGGATCATATATATTATATAAACATAAATCTACAGATTTCTATAAAGAGGGGAAAAAGAAATGATTGTGTAAGGGTGTGCCTTTCTCTTAAATGTAATTAAATTAAATCATTAAACAACATAAATGAGCTTTTGTTTGTTTCTTATTTTTGTTGACACTTGTACAAAACATTGGATGTTCTTATGTTGCTAGAAACAGCAGTTATATCACTCTATTTACATTGTTGTTTGTCTCTTCCTACTCCCATTACTGAGGGCCAGCAACCAAGGACAATAGCACCAATAGTCATCTATATGAAGTATGTCCATTATTTTCATCAGGGGATTGGCAGTATCGGTAGAGGGTCGGATGCCATGCTTTGCAGCAAAGAGTTACGGCACTTTACAATCTGAGTTCAAATCCCACCAAGGTTAACTTTGCCTTTCATCCTTACAGGGTCAATAAAGTAAAGTACCAGTAATGTACTGGGATAATTGCTGGCCTTGTGCCAAAAAGTAGAAACAATTATTTTCATCAGGGGAAAAGTGACATTGTTAGATCCTGAACCCTCGACTGACCTTTACCCAGAAGCTGGCTACCAAGCTCCAGTCCCTTTACCCAGAAGCTGGCTACCAAGCTCCAGTCTGACCTTTACCCAGAAGCTGGCTACCAAGCTCCAGTCTGACCTTTACCCAGAAGCTGGCTACCAAGCTCCAGTCTGACCTTTACCCAGAAGCTGGCTACCAAGCTCCAGTCTGACCTTTACCCAGAAGCTGGCTCCCAAGCTCCAGTCTGACCTTTACCCAGAAGCTGGCTACCAAGCAGAAGCTCATTCACCTTCATCACAAGAATGAAGCTGTTAGCTACTTGAAAGGTTGTCACCATGATAACTAAGAAGTCCCATCAACTCCAGTTTTGAAATCAGTGGTCCTTCTTCTTGACAGACTGCCAACCAAGGCTAAGGAGCTCTGTCTCTACCAGGTGTTTAAACACTAAAGGATGACCATTGACTGTCCTGAATACCTCTGACCTTCAGAAGTTTTGTTTTTCTCCCTCATCACCAAGCAAGCTCAGTCAGGTTGTTGGTTTAGTCTCGAAAATGAATAATGTTGTCGGCAAGCAGGACTAAACAACTATTATGTATATAAGTATAAAGAGGTTGACGGCTGAGAGAATTAACTACTCAATCCCGAAGTAGAGTTTAAATATTCATTTTATTAAGGCTAAATAGTGAGTCTTGTTACTCTGAAGTTTCATCTGATTATCACAGGGTCATCAGACAAGAATGTTCTTATCTGATGACCCTGTGATAAATAGGCAAAATCCAGAGTAACACTCACATTTTAGCCTTAATAAATTGAATATATCCGAGGTGTGTCAGAAAAGTTCCAGGACTGATGTCACAAAAGATTTATTTCAAACCTAAACTTCACACTAAGAGTTTTCTCCTTCAAAGTAATCCCCCTGGAGTCTAATGCACTTTTCCATCCTTTTCTGCCATGCTTGCATGCACTCATGGAAGGATTCTTCCGGGATCCCCCGCAGTCGTCACGGCTTTTTTGATGTTGTCCACGTCTTCAAAACGGATCCCCTCCGGGTCGTACTCGGTGATGACTGTCCCTAGCAAGTCTGGTTCGGTTTCAAGACGCTCGAGGATGTCCTGGCACACTTGCATACGTCGAACCTTCTGGCTATCGTTCAGTTTTGGCACCATCTTCGCGCAGACTTTCCGCATGTCCAAATCTTCAGTGAGAATCTTCCAGATGCTGTCCCGATTCATGCTCAGCTCATTTGCCATCGGTTGCATAGTCAGCCGACGATCGCTACGCACCATCTGCCTGATGCACTCAACGTTGACCTCAGTCCTGATTGTTGAGGGCCTTCCACTCCTGGGGGTCATCTTCCACGTCCTCGCATTCTTCTTTAAACCTCTTGCACCACTCAAAAACACGTGAGCATGACAATGTCTCATCTCCATACACTTGCTGCAGCGGAGTTTTCCCCAACCATACCAGAAACTTCAAGTTTGTTCGCTGCTCTGTGCTCATTGCTTGATGACCAGAAACAGAGGACATGTATATAAAATTATGAAGAAAAAAGTTTGATCGTTGCAGAGAGCTAAGATTACAGTTACATACTCGAGGGGGATTACTTTGAAGGAGAAAACTCTTATGTGTGAAGTTTGGGTTTGAAATAAATCATTTGTGACATCAGACCTGGAACTTTTCTGACACACATCGTATATATAGATATATCTAGTGTGTGTATATATATATATATATATATATAATGTGTGTGTATGTATATATATATAAATATAGTGTGTATATATATATATAAATATGGTGTGTATATATAAATATAGTGTGTGTATATATAATTGTTTCTACTTTTGACACAAGGCCAGCAATTACCCAGTGTATTACTGGTACTTTATTTTATCGACCCCATAAGGATGAAAGGCAAAGTTAACCTCGGCGGGATTTGAACTCAGAATGGCAAGGGCCGTAACTCAATGCGTCAAAGCATGACGTCCGACCCTCTATAATAGATGTTAAACAGGGATGATCGTGATTTATAAAGGATTGTTAAACATCAGCACCAAACTTTGCATTTGTCCTTATTCTACATATACTCCGTCACAGACTGACATTATATTTGGAAGAAAACACATGACGTTAGTGCTTAAGATCTAATTACATCATTGTTCAACACTAATTAGTCAACATGTTTACAGGAAGTATATATATATATATATATATATATATATATATGTGTGTGTGTGTATGTATATAACATCCAGCCCACACTGTAAAGTGATCATGTAGGTGTCATGACAAAAAGCACCCAGCACATACTGTAAATGTGGTTGGCATAAGTTTAAGCAAAGAATCGCTGCTTTCACCCTTAGTTTCAGAAGATCCCGTTTAGGGTGAAAGCAGCGATTCTTTGCTTCAACTTTAATCTGCTCTTATAATAGATATTTGCTCTACGGGTTTATATATATATTGTATATATATAATCCTTATCGACTCCTCTTCGGATTTTAGTCTTCACATTTATTATTACTATATATATATATATATATATATAACTGAGTAACTTACTTACTGTGGTTATAAATATTTAGTATAAATATTTTATATATATATATACATATATATATATATGGTGGTAGAACACTGGAAGGTATAATGTCCATAGTGTAGAGCACTCAGTCCATGTGACAAGTTAGGTAGAAGTGGTTACACAACAGTTATTTCACCATACCGAGAACAATTGTTTCACCTTAGCGGATCCTCAGCTCGTAATCGAGGATCCGCTAAGGTGAAATAATTGTTCTCGGTATGGTGAACTAACTGTTGTGTAACCACTTATATATCATCATTCATCATCATCATTTCATTTTACGTCCGCTTTTCCCTGCTTGCAAGGGTGGGACGGGAACTGATTCTGTAAACTTATTGTAAACATGTTCACTATTTAGGGTTGAATAATGATGTAATTAGATCTAACCACTAACATCATGTATTTTCTTCCAAATATAATGTCAGTCTGTGACGGAGTATATGTAGAATAAGGATAAATGTAAAGTTTGGTGAATATAGTGACACAATAATATGACAGAATTTGTGGTCGCATATAAGAAGGAATCGGGATAATATTCAACCACTTTCAGACACAAGTCTACATGTTAAAAATATATCTGAGGAGCTTCCGATTCCAGAGTCAGGTTTGCTCATTAATAGATCGTTCCTCGAGCTGATCGACAGTGAAACATATGTAATATGTAATTAAATATGTATACGATGCAACACTGATTCTTTGTTCCCTTATATATTAATACTATATATAAATAAAGGACCCTATATATAAATAAAGGACCCTACTATATATAAATAAAGGAGAAAGAAGCATATATCTTTTGAGAAACACATAGCCCACACTGTAAAGTGGTCGTGTAGGTCAGGCATGTCAAACTAAGGGTTCCCGAGGGCCACATCGATCACATGTGTTGTATGAGGGCCACACACGACACCTAATTGCACACATTACAACTAATTTTTTTTAATTTTATATTATGAAGATAAAACATGCTCACGCTGTAAAAACCTTTGTGCAGACTGCAGGTGTGGTTGTTAAGGCCTGCATATTTGACATGCCCGGTGTAGGTGACACGACAAAATGCAACCATCCCACACTGTAAAATGGTTGCTGTTAGGAAGGGCGATGATGATGATATAAAGAGAGGAGAAAGAGGCATATATCTGTTGAGAAACACATAGCAATTTGTACACATATATAGAGAAATAATATATCAGAAAATATACATATTTTAAGGTGGTACAAATTTACCATGGTTATGGTGATGGTGATGGTAGATAGATATAGATAGACAGCTAAGTACACAAACAGAACTAAGTTTTTCCATAGAAAGAAAAGGTCACACCTCAGTACATGGCTGGTATTTGTTCCATGCTTCAGCAACTCTGAGCGTGAAAAAATGTTTCCAAAAGTCATGGGAACTGTACTGTCTTCTGACTTTGTGGGCATGCCCATGTGTGTTAGACACATGGAAATCAAAAAGGTACTCAGGGTTGTTGTTGGCAAGATGGTTAACAATGTTATGGGTGTTTACCAAGTCAGTTGCCAGGCGTCGGAGCTTCAATGTATCCAGGGAAGCAAGGCACTCAGAGTATGGTAGATGCCTGATGGAGGGTATTCGCTTGGTTGCACGTCTCTGAACAGTTTCCAGGCGGTCAATGTTCTGAGCAAGATAGGGGTTCCAGACTGGTGATGCAAATTCTAAGTGTGGCCGCGCCATAGCCTTATACAGCCTTAAATAGATAGCTGGAGAGCGGCTGACAAAGGTCTTGCTGAGTGATGCTAAGACACCCTCGGCCCTCTTGACAATTTTAGAGACGTGCTTCATCCAACGCAAATCGCTGCTGACCGTAATGCCCAGGTCACGTTCACAAGAAGACTTCTTGATATTAGTGCTGTGGACACTGGGTTTTTACTCCCAAAATGCATGGTGGTCCACAGCTAGTTTGAGTTGCCAGTCTGAGATCCATTGTTGCATTGTGTCCAGGTCAGACTGCAAGCAAGATCTATAGTGTTCAGGATCTGTCCTTTTTATCTCAAGGTACAGCTTGATGTCATCTGCATACTTTAGTACTGTGGCATTTTAAGTTGGCATCTATGTCATTAATATATGCCACAAACAAAAGGGGGCCAAGAACAGATCCCTGTGGTACACCAAATGACATCTCATATGGTGATGAATGCTGTCCCAGAACCGTGACTACCTCTCTTCGACTGAGAATGAAGGACTTCAACCAGTTAAAAAGATCATCCTTCACACCCATTGCAGAGAGTTTTGCCATAAGCCTTTTGTGTGGCACAGAATTGAAAGATTTCGCAAAGTCAAGGTATTTTGTCTGATGAAAACGTACTTAAACAACACAGTACCTTTGAAATATGTATAATAAAGTATATATTTTGATTATGTGAATATTTTTCATTTGTTAACATTTTGAATAATATATATATATATATATCATCATCATCATCATCATCATTTTACGTCTGCTTTTCCCTGCTTGCAAGGGTATATATATATCATCATCATCATCGTTTAACGTCCATCTTTCACTCTAGCATGGGTTAGACGGGAGTTGTGCCAACTTGAGGCAAGGTTGGTCGGGTGACCGTGTCTCGCTCGTATAGGACTATCTGGCAGGCTTTCTACAGCTGGATGCCCTTCCTGACACCAACCACATTTACAGTGTGGAACTGGGAACTTTTTACCGTGTTATCTACACGGCCACATTACAGAGTGGACTATGAGTAGTTTTTGTTTTTTTTCGTTGTGACACCTACACGATCTCAATCTCATTATCTCATTTATTTGGACTGGATGTTGTGGCACCAACTTTACAGAGAGAAGGTGGTGTTGGTGGGAGTGAAAGGATAGGGTAGGGGTAGTGGATTGGGGTGTATATTTGGTTAAGAGGTGCCTACTGACTGTAAGTTTCGCTTTGTACATAGGCAAGGGGGGGTCTTCTCTATTACTGCGTAGCGCCAAAGATCTCGGTCCAGTAACATTGTCTTAGAAAGGTGCAAGTGTGTAAGATTGGAATTTATCAGATCGTCCCAGGTTTTTCTGGGTCTACCTACTCCGTAACTACCATCAATTTTGATCGCCCTCCACTTTTTTATGCAGCTGTCGTCTTTGATACGCATCACGTGACCATACCAATGTAGTCTTCCCTCAAGTAAACAGCATCTGATCCCTCTTATTCCTAATTTCTCACTTAGTTCATTTATGCTTTGCCGTTCACGTATATTACTATTACATATCCAACGGAGCTTGCATGCTTCGTTCCTTTCCAGTCTGCGCAGGTCCTCTGCACGCAGTGCCCATGTCTCACTGCCATGTAGCATTGCTGTTCGTATACAGGCATCATACAATCTTATATATATATAAGTTGATAAATGAAATACCAGCCATGTGTGACTCTTTCTTTCTCTGGAAAAATTTGGTTGTTTGAGTATATATATATATATATCTGTTTGTGTCTGTATATATATATATATATATATATATATATATATATATATATATATATATATATATATTGTTATACTTGGGGAGGGTCATATTTGTGTAATATTGCCAGAATTAATAACAGAACACACTCACTGTTTGGTTGGTTTTCGCAAGCTGAACGACTAAAAACTGTTATTAATTCTGGCAATATTACACAAATATGACCCTCCCCAAGTATAACAATATTTGTTTCGACACACGATTTCATATATATATATATATATATATATATATATATATATATGACACACGACCGTGACTTCTGGCGTCACGCAGCAATACAGGGTACCCGACCTCCCATGGGTACATGTTGAAGCATATAAACAATATGCCCCCACTCCCCCCACCGCAAGGTGGTCGTGGAGGTGCCACGGCAAAAAAGCACCCAGCCCACACTGTAAAGTGGACGTGTAGGCGCCACGAAAAAGCACCCACCACTCACTGTAAATGAGGTTGGTGTTAGGAAGGGCATCCAGCTGTAGAAATCAAGCCAGATCAGTTCCTGTATGAACAAGGCATGGTCAGCCGACCAGACACTGCCCACAACAGGACAACCCGTCTAACCCATGCTAACGTGGAAGAACGGACGTAAAACGGTGATGATGATGATGATGATGATGATATATAACAAAGGAATTGTGGTAAGGAACCAGATGGACCATAATGCACCAGAGTACTCAATACTTAGGGTAGTAGAGTGGGAAATAGGAAAAAGTATGACCCCGACGGCAGAGCTTAAGCTGTCAAGGTCATACTTTTTCCTATATATATATATATATATATATATATATATATATATATATATATATATATATATATCTGTTTGTGTCTGTATATATATATATATATATCCGTTGTGTATATATATCTGTTTGTGTGTGTATATATATATTTGTTTGTGTGTATATATATATATATGTTTGTGTATATATATAGAGAGAGAGAGAAAGAGAGAGATTAACACACATGTATCTCTCTCTTATCATTGTTTATAGACAGACAGTTCCCAATATCCAAATATCCTGACCGTTCTTTGTCCTTCTTTCTCCGTCTTCCGTTCAAATATTTGTCTGTTTGTTTAACTGTCAGTCAGTCGGTCAACCAACATAAACATTACAAAACAAATATCCAAGATGTGACTTAGAAAAATACAGACCATTATTGGCAGTATTCGGAGAAGGTAGAAAGGGGACAGAGGTTTCACCAGTGATCAATCCAACACAGCATTGAAGGTTTGCTTCTGTCTCAAGGACAGTTTTACCTGATTTTTTACAACTATTATTATTATTATGGCAGAAGCGGTAGAATGTTGGAGAAAATGCTTTGTGCATTTATTCCAGCTCTTTACATCCTCAGTTCAAATCCTGCGAAAGTCAACTTTGCCTTGCATCCTTACAGGGTCGATAAAATAAAGTACCAGTAATGTACTGGGATAGGGATTGGCAGTATCAGTAGAGGGTCGGATGCCATGTTTTGCAGCAAAGAGTTACGGCCCTTTATGGTTTGAGTTCAAATCCCGCTGAGGTTAACTTTGCCTTTCATCCTTACGGGGTCAATAAAATAAAGTACCAGTAATGCACTGGGGTAATTGCTGGCCTTGTGACAAAAGTAGAAACATTATTATATATTATTATGAGGGCAGTGGATTGGCAGTATCAGTAGGGTGTTGGACACCATGCTTTATAGCATAGAGTTATGGCCCTTTACGTTCTGAGTTCAAATCCCGAGTTCATCCTTTTGGGGTCAATAAGTACCAGTAATGTACTGGGGTCGATTTAATTGACTTTTCCCACTCCCCAAATTCTTGGCTTTGTGCTTAAATCAGAAACCATTATTATGGTCACTTATGTTTGGATGCACACATTTCATATATATATATATATGTGTGTGTATGTATATACAATATATATATATTCATACATGTATGTATATATATATACCCATGCTAGTGTGGAAAATGGATGCTAAACGAAGATGATGATGATGATGATGATGATACATGGGTTGCGTGTTGTGTTCTTGAGCAAAACACTTCATTTCCAGTATACTCAGCTGAAAATGAGTACCAGCAATAACTGGGGGGGTTTAACTCTGCGATGGACTGGCGTCCTGTCCAGGGGGAAGTCTTGTACTCTCAGTCGCTTCATGCCATGAAACAGGGATAAACACCGGCCAAATGAGGCTTCTAGCTTAAAACAGACTTTATATATACTGTATATATATGTATATATGTTTGTGTGTAGAGTAAATATATATATATTTACACACAAGCACATAACTATACTGTTCTTGGAAAAAATGACTAGCAAGGAATTATTTATGAGTGTACACACACACACACACACGCACACATACACAGACCCAAACACACACACACACCCAAACAGACACACATATTAACTCTGTATAAAATATCACCTTGCTGGTGAATCATCCTGGGAAAATATAGGTACATATATGTCTGTATATGTGTATATATATATATATATATATCACATATGTGTTTAGGCGTATATATAAATGTAATATATGTGTGTGTGTGTGTAGGTGTGTATATATATATATATATATATCACATTCTCACACACACACACATGTTAAGGTGATATATATATATATATATATATGTGTGTGTATATATATAACATTCTCACACACATGTTAAGGTGATATATATATGTGTGTATATATATCACATTCTCACACACATGTTAAGGTGATATATATATGTAGGTGTGGGTGTATATGACATTCACACACATGTTAAGGTGATATATATATGTGGGTGTATAT
This sequence comes from Eledone cirrhosa, assembly GCA_964016885.1. Taxonomy (NCBI): domain Eukaryota; kingdom Metazoa; phylum Mollusca; class Cephalopoda; order Octopoda; family Eledonidae; genus Eledone; species Eledone cirrhosa. Next base: position 47,241 of record CAXHJY010000818.1, read on the forward strand.
ATATATATAACATTCTCACACACATGTTAAGGTGATATATATATGTGTGTATATATATATATATATAACATTCTCACACACATGTTAAGGTGATATATATATGTGTGTATATATATATAACATTCTCACACACATGTTAAGGTGATATATATATGTGGGTGTATATATATATAACATTCTCACAAACATGTTAAGGGGATATATATATGTGTGTGTATATATATATATAACATTCTCACACACATGTTAAGGTGATATATATATGTGGGTGTATATATATATATAACATTCTCACACACATGTTAAGGTGATATATATATGTGGGTGTATATATATATAACATTCTCACAAACATGTTAAGGTGATATATACATGTAGGTGTGGGTGTATATGACATTCACACACATGTTAAGGTATATATATACATGTAGGTGTGGGTGTATATTTAGTTAACTCTTCGCCACTATGACTCATTACTCTTCATTCTCCCCTTCCTCACCCATCACTTTCTTTCTTTCTTTCTTTCATTGTCTCTCTCACATCTCTTACCATCTTCATTTACCCATATATATATATATATATATATATATATATATATATATATATATACTTCTAGACGAAACAGTTCTAGTCCTGTAGAAATCATTTCTATATAGAATAAAAAATGCCTATACTCTACCAATGTATTGAGTACCATTTTTAACTGTGGCATCTAGGCGCACGCACACACACACACGCGCACACACACACACACACACACACACACACACACACACACACATAAAAGTACGAGAGGCGAAAAGTTCATAGGAGGCTGACTATGAAGGAGTGATGCTAGAGCTGTGAAATCTTGCATGCATTAATTCCAACTCTTCTTATTAATAACGGCATTGTTTCTTTCCAGAGACTATGTTGAAAAATAAACCTCATTTTGTCATTCCATGAGAGTATCTTTCAGCCTATGAACTTTTCAACCCACCCTCGTATATATATATATATATATATATATATATATATATATATATATATATATATATATATATAGTAGCAATGATAAATACAAAGACCAAAATCCAGAGAGCATTCGATAAGGGTTGTGTGTGTATATATATATATATATATATACACACAACCCTTATCGAATGCTCTCTGTTTTATGATATATATATATATATATATATATATATATATATATATATATATATATATATATATATATATATATATATATATATATATATATATTAAAATATAAGTATCAATAAAATAGATGTTCTTTTGATCAATTACATTTTATTATACATATTTCGGATGTACAACAGTACGTCCTCATCAGACAAAATATAATGATACATGACATACCCTGAGATGTTAAATGGTTAAGTTTTAATCAAGGTAGCAAATTATTTTTCGTTGAGTGCTTCCAATCTACTGTAAAACTCATTCTTTGGCATAATCATTGAATATTGTTTAACACTTTAATATATATATATATATATATATACATGTACATATACATACACACACATATATATACACACACACACACATATATATATATATAATGCGATGAAATACCAATGATGGTTGGAAAATCACTGACGAAGGACTATTTTTATCATATGTAACCCATGTGCAACCACGCAGTATTCTTCTTTCTTCTCGTTTTATATTTATATATATATATATATATATATATATATATATATACAGGGTGTTCCAAAAAATATATGCACACTTCAACAGCATTTTAATAAAAGTGTGTATACATTTTTTGGGGACACCCTGTTATCGCGCGCGCGCGCGCGCGCGCGTGTGTGTGTGTGTGTGTGTGTGTGTGTGTGTGTGTAAAAACTGAGACAGAGAATGAGTGAGAGTGAGAAATCAGATTGGAGACGAATGGAAAAGTGAGACATGAAATCATTTTTGGTGGATGAAGGTTGGAGAAATTGTAGAGACATTAGAGGACAAGGAATAAAAAGGTGTTTGAAAGACGAAGGAAGGGAGAAAGTAAAGAAAAGGGTGAGAGATGGACAAAGAGTAAGGTGAAATATGAACGATGGGGAAAATAAGGAGAAAGATATGAAGGAAAATTGGAAGACATTTTTTCGAACGGGAATAGGAAATGGTAGAGACTTTTTAGAAATATGCCAAAATATATATATTTATATAATTTTTGAAAGACATACATGTTTTAATATATTATAAGCGTGTTTGTTTAAGGGAAATAAATGTAAATAAATAAATAAATTTTGCGATTGAAGAGGTAAGAAAATAAATCGAACTATTGTATATAGAACGACATTAAAATTGTTAAAATGGTGAAGAAAGAATGGCAGGTATAGAAATGGAGATAGATAGATAGTGCGATAAAGAGAGAGTAAGGTTGATAGATAGTAAGATAAAGAGAGAGTAAGGTTGATAGATAGTGAGATAAAGAGAGAGTAAGGTTGATAGATAGTAAGATAAAGAGAGAGTAAGGTTGATAGATAGTAAGATAAAGAGAGAGTAAGGTAGAGATAGATAGTAAGATAAAGAGAGAGTAAGGTTGATAGATAGTAAGATAAAGAGAGAGTAAGGTTGATAGATAGTAAGATAAAGAGAGAGTAAGGTTGATAGATAGTAAGATAAAGAGAGAGTAAGGTAGAGATAGATAGTAAGATGATGAAGACATAGATTGGTAGGTAGAGGATGAAAGATGAGTGAGAGAGAGAGAGAGAGAGAGAGAGAGAGAATGAGAAGGGGAAAGAGAGAGGGGGACAATGAAAGAAAGGGGAGTTGTGTGGGAAACAGAGCGAGAGAGGGCGGGGGACAATGAAAGAAAGGAGAGTTGTATGTGAAACAGAGCGAGAGAGGGGGAGATAGAGACGGGGTGAGTGGTGGTGGAATAAAAAAGGTTGTAAAGATTTGCTTGAGTGAGAGTGAAGGTAAGAAGGTGTACTCAAGTGGAGTAGAGTAAGACTCTTTAATTTTGTCTCCAACCGCCGAACGTGCAGCAGAATCTCTTTCTAAGGCTTCTACGATAAGTAATTCAGCTAACTGCTGTCAGGTTTCTTTTTTTACAAAAAACACACAACATAACACACATTTAAATATCATCTCTATATATATATATATATATATATTATTGTATATTATATACATTATATTGGAATAATGTCTTGGGAAGCGTGGGGAGCCTGTTTAAAGAAGACACGGGCTGGTAATCCCGCTGCAAATGAATGCGGTATATATTCTTTAAAAGGAGAAACCTGGTATAGCAGTAATGAACAGGTAAAAATATATCAGATGAAATACTAGAAGAAAATACTGAAAAGGAAAAAAAAATGTATTACATGTCATTCAAACACACACACATATATATTACATCTTCACACACATATATATATTGCATCTTCACACACACACACACATATATATATATATTACATTTTCACACACATATATATATATATATATAACATATAGACACATTACATGTCATTCAAACACATACATATATATTACATCTTTACACACACACACACACACACACACACACACATATATATATATATATATATATATATATATATATATATATATATTACATATATATATATATTACATATAGACACACATTATATGTCATTCAAACACGCACATACATATATATTACATCTTTACACTCACACACATATATATGCATCAATATATATACACATACATACATTCCTTACCTTCATGTCGTTTTTCATTGATGTCATATTTCCTTAAATCATGTCTTATTTAAGATATTGATTGATTTACAAAATATATAATGTTACTATTTAACAATTTTTACTTTTAAATTCTTTTGTTTTAATTATAAAAACAAAATATTAATTTTTTTTAATGATCATCGATATCTGTTGTAATGTTTTATGTTTTAAATGTTAATATCATGATTGAGAAGTGAGCTCCACTGACAGTTCTATAGCTACAGACCCCTAATTTAGTAGTACTATAGCTACAGACCCCTAATTTAGTAGTACTATAGCCAGAGACCCCTAATTTAATAGTACTATAGCTACAGACCCCTAATTTAGTAGTACTATAGCCACAGACCCCTAATTTAGTAGTACTATAGCTACAGACCCCTAATTTAGTAGTACTATGGCCAGAGACCCTTAATTTAGTACTATAGCTACAGACCCCTAACTTAGTAGTACTATAGCTAGAGACCCTTAATTTAGTTCTATCATTAAATGGCGCTGCTGCCGTGAGCATCTTGTTTCTCTTTCTATCTATCTATCGACATTTATATATATATATATATATATATATATATATATATATATAAAGTAATTCTGTCGGAAAGGTCCAGGAAAAAAGAGTGCTCTATGTAAGTTACAGAGCTTATTAGTTGTTTATTACATAACTATATATATATATATATCCCGGGTGTTCAATCGGGGGTGACCACAGTAAGTAAGGTACTCAAAACATAGCAGAGTATAAATATTTAATATAGAAATGGCTTCTACAGGACTAGAAGTGTTTCATTCGGTAGAAATCATCAGGAAACTGGGCTTCCTGATGATTTCTCTCCTATATTATATATATATATATATATATATATATTATATATTATATATATATATATATGTAAGAGGATTTCGTTATTCTTTGAAGCAGGTGAATATCTCACCTAGACGCTTCCTCGTTTTCGCGTTCTGGTTTCTTCTTCTAGTGGAATATTACTTCTCTCTACCTATCTCCTACCCCCCTCTCTCTCTCTCTCTACCTATCTCCTACCCCCCTCTCTCTCTCTTCCTATCTCCTACCCCCTCTCTCTCTCTCTCTCTCTCTCTCTCTATATATATATATATATATATACAATATATTAACAAATGGAAACTATATTTATAAAACCATATTTATTTCATTATACATATTTCAAGGGCCACCAAGGCAAACTATGGTGCGCTTTCATCAGATAAAATATAATATAGGTTAGTTTTATAAATTTGCTCCAATAATTTGTTGAGTGCTTTATATCAGTTATAAAAATATTTTGCTTGTTGTATCCCAACAAATTAAATATAACCTCTACATATATATATATGTCTGTCTGTCTGTCTGTCTCTGTCTTCTCCTCCACACATATATATATAATACACCACATATACACATACAATATATACATAAACATAATATACGCATACGCAATACACACACAGACATAATACATATGTATGTAGTCATACGTGTATGTCTGTCTGTGTGTGTGTGAGAGAGA
>CAXHJY010000818.1:57500-75000 GCA_964016885.1 Eledone cirrhosa
TCAAACTAGTCATAACCGGCTACTCATACCAACATTAAGGTATTGTTCTCAAATTAAATATCAAAATCTCATAGATTCGATATTATGTGAGATAAAACCTTTACTCTGAAAATACAATAGTAAATATAGTGTAATATAAATGGTAAAGGGTTAAGGTGAGTAAAATCTTTGAGGTAAAACGTGTTTTGTAACTTCTGTAAATACACACACAGTGAGAGAGTAAAAACCTGACTGCGGAACTGTTTCCTTTATACTTACTCTGCTTCTTCCCATACATTAAAGTATTGTCATGATTTGTGGGCTTCCTCGTCTCAGCCCTGCAGACTATATATATCTCTTGGTTGTCCATCGTAAACAATGATGACCTCTTCTTTATTGTTGTTCCCGTCTGCCATGGGCACGAAGGTGGCTGTGGAGGCCGATCCTTGACTTGCAGGTCTGGGGACAGTGGGGGCAGGGGAAGAGACCGGAGTCAGACTGGCAACTCCCAGAGGTTACCTCCACCTGTTACCTCCGCCTCTCGCCCATCACCGCAGGGCTTTAGGAGTGCACGCTAAAGAAGAAACCTGTGCAGGAAAGGTTTATAGTGGGAGGGCCAGTGCATGGTGATGGTCCCACTCACTCGGCCGCAGAAGCCAGAATCCGGTGGTACGGAGGACTGTCACAACCAGGGACTTCCTTGGCTGCAGTGGATGGCCACGATGTCTGTAGTGCCTTGCCGTGCCCTAGCGCTCCACACCGCTTGCTGTCGCCGCCTTTGTGACCGTTGGGATGATGTTGTCCTCCTCCACTCACTCCGCCAGGTCCAGTCTTCGCATGCAGGGGCAGGCATCCCCTATCTAACTCACTGGGGGGTTTCAGACCTGTCCGGCTACCCTCAACCTGGTTTGGCCCGCCAGCCAAGGCGGTTTACCGGGGTGTGGCCACTGTCGCATGCTACAGCTTCTTGGGGCCACAGGTGAGAGCTGAGTGTCAGGTGGGACCCAATGCAGGACGAGCTGTCCTGAAAAGGGCATGGCTAGCCCCCCCCCCCCCCCCGAGGTACATGCCCCTCCCTGACACCCCAGGCATATACACACGCATACACATACATATGTACACGTGTATATACATATTTACACATTTTTGGAAGGCCGTTGACTCTTATCAGTTCTTCCGCCCTTTGTCAGGTTTTGTTTTTTGTCTTGCAGGGTGTCCAAAATCACCCTCCTGACCTAGTAAATTTGGTGGGGTTGCCAGTTTAGTCGCCGACGAACTGACCATGCGACAGGTTGTACTGGTTTACATGTTACCAGTAGCACTCAAGAGTGACCTGACATAATATATATATATATATATATATATATATATATATATATATCATCATCATCATATATATATATATATATATATATATATAGTGTGTGTGTGTATTTGAAGAGGTTGCGTAGCATGTTTTAAATCTGATTCTACTCACATTAAACGTGGAAAAATGATGATGATATATGTATTTTTGTTTATTCATAAATTTTCTGGGTTAAACTCACCATCATCATCAGCATCATCATTTAATGTCCATTTCCCCCCCACACTTGAATGGGTTAGACAGGTTGTCCTGCTCACACTAGAGCCTCTCTCAAGATGAAATAAATGGTTCGGTCGATAACTAATGATGGGGATTGGCATAAACCAGTCAGCTCTTGGGCTAATATCTCATACTCATATAAATGGTGTCCACAGTTAAAATTATGTTAAGCTGTGCATGGGTGACCTCAGTTCACAATACTGTGGGCTTACTGGTTGAAGCCAGCATATCTGGTGTCCACCTTTGGAATTGTGACTATCTGTGGTTGCCATACATGTGGAGTCATTGAATGGAGCTGGCTCAGCTCACGGTTGGTGAACGTTGAGTGAACATAAATTCTATTTATTTATTATTGTTTTTTTTCCCTTACAGCTGGACCAAAACACCATCCATGAATTATTAGAACATTTCGACAAAACAAATAAGAGCTCCATCATGTATCGAGATAATAAGTATATTAAAATTGAAGTGGATGAAAATATTGCAAGGTTTAAGTGTGCCCAACTTGGATTGGTAGCTGGCTTAGGAAATGAATGTAAGTAGGTTTCGGATTTTGGGACATACATATCATACATACATAAGATACATAAATATGATACAATACAAGCATACATACAATGCATAAATATGATACAATACAGACATACATTCTTCTCTTTCTCTTCTACCCATATACCATGAAAGACTGTATTTGAATGTCTTCTAGGAGTAAATGTGGACTCTAAAAGCCACAGTGAAGGAGAGCCATAACTCCCAATAGATACTTGCACAAAGGGCAACCTGTCTAGGAGAGCAGTAACATCACATAAGAAACTGCATAGAGGAGATAAAGACGCCATATGCCATAAGGAAGGTAACCTGCCTTGCTGAGCTGTAACTTTGAACAAAAACTGACAGTTAGAGGAGACACATCACTCCTGACAGACAATCTTCCTAGTGTTCAGTCCATACTGTAAAGTGGTTGGTGATAGGGACGACATCCGACCACTAAAACTGACATTACAGGACATCATTTTACACCTATTTTTCCAAGCTGATATGGGTTGGACAGATGTGTGTTTGTGTGTGTTTGATTTTTGTGTGTGTTTGTATGTTAGCCAGGCAAATAGATCATGCCCTGGTTTTCATTATGGATTGTGTATATCTTTTGAACAACCAACCACCCATTCATCCAACCATTCAACCAACCAACCATCCAACCAACCATCCAACCAACCATCCAACCAACCATCCAACCAACCATTCAACCAACCATCCAACTAACCAACCATCCATCCATCCAACCATCCATTCAACCATCCAACCATTCAACCAACCAATCAACTAACCAACCAACCAACTAACCAACCATTCAACCACCCATCCAACCATCCACCCTGTTATACTCATAAGACCCAACCACCCAGTACATATTTCCCATAACAATCACTACTTTTCCACCACTTATCTAAGTAGATAACAGCCACGTGGTTATTTTTATTAAGTGTTTCGTGTGGAAAAACTACTTGGGATTTCTCTGAGTGAGGAAAGCTAAGAATAGATATTTGGAGATGAAAATGGACATCAAAATATTGTCCTTTTCCGTTGTTGATAAAGGATAATATATGTATATATATGTGTGTGTGTGTGTATGTATATATATGTGTGTGTGTGTGTATATATATGTGTGTGTATATATGTGTGTGTGTGTGTGTGTATATATATATATATTTTCCTGTTAAACCATTATAGAATATTATGACTTTGTAAAAGTAAAAAATACCTAAAAATGAGTTTCATCATCATCATCGTTTAACGTCCATCTTCCACGCTTGCATGGGTTTGGACGGGAGTTTTCCCACTTGAGGCAAGAGTGGTTGTCTTGCTCGTATAGGACTGTCTGGCGGGTTTTCTACGGCTGGATGCCCTTCCTAACACCAACCACATTTACAGTGTGGACTGGGAGGTTTTTACCGTGTTACCTACACGGCCACATTACAGTATGGACTGTGTGACACCTACACGACCTCATTTGTTTCGGGCTGGATGTTGTGGTACCAACATAACTTAACATTGAAAGGGGTGGTGTGGATGGGGTTGGGGTAGTGGGACGGGGGTGTATTTTGTTAGAGGTGCCTACTGACTGTAGTAGGTTTCACTTTGTACTTAGGTAAGGCGGGTCTTCTCTATTAGTTTGTTAATTCAAATTAGTAAATATATTAATAAATAAATTTTCAAAAAAAATGAATAACCATTTGTGTTAACGCTTTAAATACCAACTGCTCCAGTGTAGATTGTTTTTTTAAAATACATAGCAGTGTTTTTATAGAAGAAATATAATTTCTCATCACATCATCACCATCATCACCACCACCATCATCAGCATCACCACCACCATCATCATCACCACCATCATCATCACCACCATCATCATATCACCACCACCACCATCATCACATCACATCACCACCACCATCATCACATCATCACATCACCACCATCACCACCATCATCACAATATAATATAATTTTGAAGGTGGTGGATTGGAAGTATCGGCAGAAGGTCTGACGCCATGCTTTGTAGCATAGAGTAACGTTCTTTTATGATCTGAGTTCAAATCCTGCCATGGTTAACTTTGCCTTTCATCCTTATGGGGTCAATAAAATAAAGTACCAGTCACACACTGGGGTTGATTTAAAATTGCTGGCTTTGTGCCTATATAAGAAACCATTCATTTCATTAATTCATTTCATTTTACGTCCGCTTTTCCCTGCTTGCAAGGGTGGGACGGGAACTGATGCTGGCTTGATTTCTACAGCTGGATGCCCTTCCTAACACCAACCTCATTTACAGTGAGTGCTGGGTGCTTTTTTGCCGTGGCACCTCCACGACCACTTTGCAGTGGAATGATATGGACCCCAGTCCCTATCATCTCATTTCTACAGCTGAGTAAACTGAAGCAATGTGAAATAAAGTGTCTTGCTCAAGGAAACAACACATCACCCGGTCTGAGAATTGAACTCACAACCTTTCAATTGCAAGGCTAATGCTCTAACCACTAAGCCATGTGCCTCCACATTATATAATATAATTTCCTTGTTATTGTTTGCAGGTCTTCTTGTAGCTGAATGTAACAAGCCAGAAAACACTCTCAATAATTGTGTAGTTGCTGTCAACTTTGTTTTATCTAGTCTCAACCAAACAATGATAAACCAATAAACAGGCAGTGAGTATTTCAGTAGTTTTCTCATTAAAAGTCCTTATTAACAGTTAATTAGTATTTCTCTAGTCTGTCAACATATCCCATTGTTAATGTCACATATATAGTTATGTTATATATTCTCTGTCAACATAAGTATCTGATTGTTAATGACATATATATATATATAGTTATGTCATATATTGTCTGTCAACATAAGTATCTAATTGTTTGTGGGTATTGATGGCTGTTCCCTGTGGCATAACTGACACATACCACATAGACTGGGGGTGTAGTCTGTCTCTCTCTCCCACACCACCTAGACTGGGGGTGTAGTCTGTCTCTCTCTCTTTCCCACACACCACATAGACTGGGGGTGTAGTCTGTCTCTCTCTCTCTCTCCCACACCACCTAGACTGGGGGTGTAGTCTGTCTCTCTCTCTTTCCCACACACCACATAGACTGGGGGTGTAGTCTGTCTCTCTCTCTTTCCCACACACCACATAGACTGGGGGTGTAGTCTGTCTCTCTCTCTTTCCCACACACCACATAGACTGGGGGTGTAGTCTGTCTCTCTCTCTTTCCCACACACCACATAGACTGGGGGTGTAGTCTGTCTCTCTCTCTTTCCCACACACCACATAGACTGGGGGTGTAGTCTGTCTCTCTCTCTTTCCCACACACCACATAGACTGGGGGTGTAGTCTGTCTCTCTCTCTCTTTCCCACACACCACATAGACTGGGGGTGTAGTCTGTCTCTCTCTCTTTCCCACACACCACATAGACTGGGGGTCTAGTCTGTCTCTCTCTCTCCCACACCACCTAGACTGGGGGTGTAGTCTGTCTCTCTCTCTCTCCCACACCACCTAGACTGGGGGTGTAGTCTGTCTCTCTCTCTCTCCCACACACCACATAGACTGGGGGTGTAGTCTGTCTCTCTCTCTCTCCCACACACCACATAGACTGGGGGTGTAGTCTCTCTCTCTCTCTCTCTCTCCCACACACCACATAGACTGGGGGTGTAGTCTGTCTCTCTCTCTCTCCCACACACCACATAGACTGGGGGTGTAGTCTGTCTCTCTCTCTCTCCCACACACCACATAGACTGGGGGTGTAGTCTGTCTCTCTCTCTCTCCCACACACCACATAGACTGGGGGTGTAGTCTGTCTCTCTCTCTCTCCCACACACCACATAGACTGGGGGTGTAGTCTGTCTCTCTCTCTCTCCCACACACCACATAGACTGGGGGTGTAGTCTGTCTCTCTCTCTCCCACACCACCTAGACTGGGGGTGTAGTCTCTCTCTCTCTCTCTCTCCCACACCACCTAGACTGGGGGTGTAGTCTCTCTCTCTCTCCCACACCACCTAGACTGGGGGTGTAGTCTGTCTCTCTCTCTCTCTCCCACACACCACATAGACTGGGGGTCTAGTCTGTCTCTCTCTCTCCCACACCACCTAGACTGGGGGTGTAGTCTGTCTCTCTCTCTCTCCCACACCACCTAGACTGGGGGTGTAGTCTCTCTCTCTCTCTCTCCCACACCACCTAGACTGGGGGTGTAGTCTGTCTCTCTCTCTCTCCCACACACCACATAGACTGGGGGTGTAGTCTGTCTCTCTCTCTCCCACACCACCTAGACTGGGGGGTGTAGTCTGTCTCTCTCTCTCTCCCACACCACCTAGACTGGGGGTGTAGTCTGTCTCTCTCTCCCACACCACCTAGACTGGGGGTGTAGTCTGTCTCTCTCTCCAACACCACCTAGACTGGGGGTGTAGTCTCTCTCTCTCCCACACCACCTAGACTGGGGGTGTAGTCTCTCTCTCTCTCTCCCACACCACCTAGACTGGGGGTGTAGTCTGTCTCTCTCTCTCTCCCACACACCACATAGACTGGGGGTGTAGTCTGTCTCTCTCTCTCTCCCACACACCACATAGACTGGGGGTGTAGTCTGTCTCTCTCTCTCTCCCACACACCACATAGACTGGGGGTGTAGTCTGTCTCTCTCTCTCTCCCACACACCACATAGACTGGGGGTGTAGTCTGTCTCTCTCTCTCCCACACCACCTAGACTGGGGGTGTAGTCTGTCTCTCTCTCTCTCCCACACCACCTAGACTGGGGGTGTAGTCTGTCTCTCTCTCCTGCACCACCTAGACTGGGGGTGTAGTCTGTCTCTCTCTCTCTCCCACACACCACATAGACTGGGGGTGTAGTCTGTCTCTCTCTCTCTCCCACACACCACATAGACTGGGGGTGTAGTCTGTCTCTCTTTCCCGCACCACCTAGACTGGGGGTGTAGTCTGTCTCTCTCTCTCTCCCACACACCACATAGACTGGGGGTGTAGTCTGTCTCTCTCTCTCTCCCACACACCACATAGACTGGGGGTGTAGTCTGTCTCTCTCTCTCCCACACCACCTAGACTGGGGGTGTAGTCTGTCTCTCTCTCTCTCCCACACACCACATAGACTGGGGGTGTAGTCTGTCTCTCTCTCTCTCCCACACACCACATAGACTGGGGGTGTAGTCTGTCTCTCTCTCTCCCACACCACCTAGACTGGGGGTGTAGTCTGTCTCTCTCTCTCTCCCACACACCACATAGACTGGGGGTGTAGTCTGTCTCTCTCTCTCTCCCACACACCACATAGACTGGGGGTGTAGTCTGTCTCTCTCTCTCCCACACCACCTAGACTGGGGGTGTAGTCTGTCTCTCTCTCTCCCACACCACCTAGACTGGGGGTGTAGTCTGTCTCTCTCTCTCTCCCACACCACCTAGACTGGGGGTGTAGTCTGTCTCTCTCTCCCGCACCACCTAGACTGGGGGTGTAGTCTGTCTCTCTCTCCCACACCACCTAGACTGGGGGTGTAGTCTCTCTCTCTCCCACACCACCTAGACTGGGGGTGTAGTCTCTCTCTCTCTCTCTCTCCCACACACCACATAGACTGGGGGTGTAGTCTGTCTCTCTCTCTCTCCCACACCATCTAGACTGGGGGTGTAGTCTCTCTCTCTCTCCCACACACCACATAGACTGGGGGTGTAGTCTGTCTCTCTCTCTCTCCCACACCACCTAGACTGGGGGTGTAGTCTCTCTCTCTCTCCCACACACCACATAGACTGGGGGTGTAGTCTGTCTCTCTCTCTCTCCCACACCACCTAGACTGGGGGTGTAGTCTCTATCTCTCTCTCTCTCTCTCTCCCACACACCACATAGACTGGGGGTGTAGTCTGTCTCTCTCTCTCTCTCTCCCACACCACCTAGACTGGGGGTGTAGTCTGTCTCTCTCTCTCTCCCACACACCACATAGACTGGGGGTGTAGTCTGTCTCTCTCTCTCTCTGCCACACCACCTAGACTGGGGGTGTAGTCTGTCTCTCTCTCTCTCCCACACACCACCTAGACTGGGGGTGTAGTCTGTCTCTCTCTCTCTCTCCCACACACCACATAGACTGGGGGTGTAGTCTGTCTCTCTCTCTCTCCCACACACCACATAGACTAGGGGTGTAGTCTGTATCTCTCTCTCTCCCACACCACCTAGACTGGGGGTGTAGTCTGTCTCTCTCCCACACCACCTAGACTGGGGGTGTAGTCTGTCTCTCTCTCCCACACACCACCTAGACTGGGGGTGTAGTCTGTCTCTCTCTCTCTCCCACACACCACCTAGACTGGGGGTGTAGTCTGTCTCTCTCTCTCTCCCACACCACCTAGACTGGGGGTGTAGTCTGTCTCTCTCTCCCACACCACCTAGACTGGGGGTGTAGTCTGTCTCTCTCTCCCACACCACATAGACTGGGGGTGTAGTCTGTCTCTCTCTCTCTCCCACACACCACATAGACTGGGGGTGTAGTCTGTCTCTCTCTCTCCCACACCACCTAGACAGGGGGTGTAGTCTGTCTCTCTCTCTCTCCCACACCACCTAGACTGGGGGTGTAGTCTGTCTCTCTCTCTCTCCCACACACCACCTAGACTGGGGGTGTAGTCTCTCTCTCTCTCCCACACCACCTAGACTGGGGGTGTAGTCTGTCTCTCTCTCCCACACCACCTAGACTGGGGGTGTAGTCTGTCTCTCTCTCCCACACCACCTAGACTGGGGGTGTAGTCTCTCTCTCTCTCCCACACACCACCTAGACGGGGGGTGTAGTCTCAATTTTCTTTACTTTTACTATTAAAAATCTTTTTTCTCCTTTTTTTTTTGTTTTTTCATTCTTTTGTTTTCTTTTTTTTTATTTATTAACGTAGATCGATTTTATTTTTATTTTTTTTTTTTTTAGTAATCAAGAATTTAGAAATATTTAGTAATATAACTAACTTTCTCGTTAATAATCTTGTGTCTGGAACATAACTTAACAAAAGTTCTTGCTTAAAATTATGGAAATTTCAGAAGGGAGGTAGGTGTAAAAGCCAAACTCACTATCTTCAGTTCGGTATTTGTGTCAACCCTTACAGTCATGAATCTTGGGTAATGACCGAAATAATACAATTGCGAATACATGCAGCTGAAATGGTGTTCCTCTGATGGTTCTTTAGAGCTCAGAGATCAGAGAGTCACTCCAGGTGGAGTCACTACTTCTCCGAATTGAGAGATCACAGCTCCGATACTATGGACATGTGGTTAGAATGTCTCACAAAATAACAGTTGGACAGATTTTACAGAGAAAAACCAAGTGGCAGGAGACCCAGGGGTAGACCTCGAACAAGATAATTGGATAACATCCATGAGCTTGGCTGATCTCGCTTGGGGATCCAACCAGGTCAGTTGGAGACAGTTGCTTATGACAGGACCCACTGGAAAGAGTGTTTGAGGACTCCTTCCAGTGGGTCCCAACAAGCCTCCCAGAAATAAGTGAGCAAAGAAGAAGAAATATAAAACATTTGAAAATAAAGAGTTTTGTATCGTAGAATCAGGGGTCATTTCATGAGGGTCTGTAAGATTAACTCTAAATTAAATGCTCTTATTTATTATCTTTATTCTGACAGTTTTCTTTTTCTCTCTTTCCAGAATTCCATTCAAATGTTTGGCTTTTCTTCACATTTTACATTTCTTCATGACGCCATCAAATTATAAATATTCAATTTTTAAATTTTTTTTTTTTTTTTTTTCAAATGGAAAAACATAATTTAAATGAGATAACCTAGCCAACCTTACACAATTCAATTGTTTGTAACAATGTATGTAATCATTCAACTAAAACACTCTTGTGTTGTTGAAAAACTCTCAAGAGTTACGTCTTTGTCTTTTAAGTTAGCTATAAATGTCAAATGGTTTTATTAGCCTAACGCTAATTATGGTTAGCACAATGTATTACATTTCTGGCAATAAAACATTAATATTTAAAAATCAATTCAATTGATTGATCTTTTATTGTATTTGTATTTTATTTTTATTTATTGATTTTGTATTTATTTGTGACCTTAGCTCAAGAGTCTTTTTGTAAGATATAAGAGTGGTTAGCTGAGAACATAGCCAGTCCTCATTTAGTGACCACATGACCATAGCTAGTCCTCATTTAGTGAAGAACTTATCAAACTGGACCAAAGAAACAATGTTCCCATTGCTGACACTATCTACCAGTTGCAAGAGAATGTTTGATTGTATTATTGATATCTATAAAAAGCCATTGTACTTTAGAATCGGCCTTTGCTACTTTTTAATCTTTTGTGAGAGTTATCTAACTCTCAATCGACATACTTAGCTATCTTTGTATGTATACATACACACACATACAAATATATATATATATGCATATGATGGATGACAGCTATATAAAAAAGTGCAGAGCACTCAGTCGATGGAAGCCTTGGACTGGGAAGACATGGGACGAGGTGATAAAAGCTGACCTCACCAAATTGCTCCTCTCAAAGATGATGACATAGGACCAAAATCTCTGGCGTTACGCAGTAATACAGAAGACCCAAATTCCCGCAGGTACAGGCCGTAGCTGAAGCATATATATATAGCATGCACCAAACAGCCCCACCTCACCCACTCCCATACAGCTCCCATGAGGACAAGCCAAAGTATACATCTAGCAAAGCCTTCAGTCCATACACTGTAAAGTGGTCATGTAGGTGTGTGTCACAACAAAAAGCACCCAGTCCACACTGTAAATGTGGTTGGCATTAGAAAAGGAATCCAGCTGCCAAAATCAGCCCTGCGTGAAAGACGGTCTGCCGACCAGATTTCTCACAAAGGGACAGCCGGTCCTACCCATGCTAGCATGGAAGGTGGGGACATTAAACAATGATGATAGTGATGCTCGCTCTCTCTCTCCCTCTCTCTCTCTAATGAAATAGATATCGTTTTTTACAAAAACAAGATAAAAAAATTAGAAACATAAGTGGAGAAGTTAAAAACAGCTCAAAATACAGTAATTTATTATAATAAGCAATACAAAAGGCTGTTTCATATTTCTTTGAAATAATTTTCCCAAAAAGCATGTATACAAAATCCTATTGTGCTAAAGATAATAATTACACATGAAGCAAATTATTTATTAAAATAGACACCAAATACATTAATACATTAAATGATGATTTACGAACATTTCATCCCCTTCTTAATCTTAAAGTCCCAGGAATGTTCATAAATCAGCATTTAATGTAAAAACGTGTTTGGTGTCTATTTTAATATATATATATATCATCATCATCATCATCAGGTTTAGCGTCCGTGTTCCACGCTTGCATGGGTTTGGACGGGGGTTTTCCCACTTGAGGCAAGAGTGGTTGTCTTGCTCGCATAGGACTGTCTGGCGGGTTTTCTACAGTTGGATGCCCTTCCTAACACCAACCACATTTACAGTGTGGGGCTGGGAGGTTTTTACCGTGTTGCCTACACGGCCACATTACAGCGTATATATATATTCATTTAGGTTTGTTGGTTTACCACTGGATAGAACTGGTCATTCCGTATAGTCAACCTTGATGTAATATTAGGGAGACCACTCGACGTAATGCAACTCACTGGTCTTCGTTTGTGTTGGTGGTGGTGCAAGTACGGAGTTAATTATTATAAAATAACGGGAGGCTGGACTGGTGTAATTCCTTAAACTATGAACATTTCAATGACCGGGTTCAGTATGAATCTGGTGACATCATCAGGTATTCCGAAATTTATCCAACAAAGGAATATAATAATAGACACAATCCAAAGGGCTGAAAAGCAGAGAGAAATGCCCAAGACGAGAAGGCGGCCAAAAATTTGCAGTTGCTAATACCCAATGTTCCTTAATAAATGTTCTAAGGATTAGGAATTTATTTATTTGTGTTAACATTGTATATGCTCCGATGATTCCAGACTGGAAGAAACGATCATTATCAATTAAATGCATTAAACAAAAATATGATTGTTTTCTATGTTGTATCATCATCATCATCATCATCACCGTTTTACGTCCGTTCTTCCACGCTAGCATGGGTTAGACGGGTTGTCCTGTTGTGGGCAGTGTCTGGTCGGCTGACCATGCCTTGCTCATACAGGAACTGATCTGGCTTGATTTCTACAGCTGGATGCCCTTCCTAACACCAACCTCATTTACAGTGAGTGCTGGGTGCTTTTTCCATGGCACCTACACGTCCACTTTACAGTGTGGGCTGGGTGCTTTTTTGCCGTGGCACCTCCACGACCACCTTGGAGTGGGGGCATATTGTTTATATGCTTCAGCATGTACCCATGGGGGGTCGGGTACCCTGTATTACTGCGTGACGCCAGAAGTCACGGTCGTGTGTCATTGTCTTTGAGAGGTGTAGTTGGGTAAGGTCGGCTTTTATCACCTCATCCCAAGTCATCTTGGGTGTCCCCACTCCGCGGTTTCCATCAATTTCTAGTGCTCTGCACCTTTTTATGCAGCTGTCATCCTTCATACGCATCACATGTCCATACCAGCGTAACCGCCTCTCCTGCACGCAGCATTTGATTCCTCTTATGCTCAGTCTCTCTCTCAATTTCTTTATGCTTTGTCGTTCACGTATATTACTGTTACACATCCATCGGAGCATGCAGGCTTCGTTTCTCTCTAATCTACGTAAGTCTTCCACCTTCAGCGCCCAGGTCTCACTACCATGCAACATCGCTGTTCGGATACACGCATCATACAGTCTGCCTTTCATTCTGAGGGAGAAGCCTTTTGCAGCTAGCAGTGGTAGTAGTTCCCTAAACTTCTTCCATCCCGTTCTTACCCTAGTTATTGTACTTTCTGAGCACCCACCTCCGTTGCTAATTCGGTCACCTAGGTAGCAGAAGCTGTTTACTGTTTCTACAGGGCCCTCCCAGAGATTGGTGGTACTTGTTTCCTGTGGCTGTTTGCTTTCTGTTTCAGCACAGCTGCTGCATGTGAATCCTACATTCTTAATTAAGCTTCCTGAGATCCCGCTACATCTCTTATGTACCCATTGTTTGCATTTGGGGCAGAGAATGGAGTTCCTACCTACACCTTTCCTACATACTGAGCAAGGCCATTTCCCTGAGGGGATCTGGGTTCTGTTTTCTCGTCTACTTACAAGGACCTTAGTCTTTGTCATGTTGACTTTGAGGCCCTTTCTCTCTAGTCCCTGCTTCCAGGTTTGGAATTTATTCTCTAGTTCTACCATAGATTCAGCTATGAGTGCGAGGTCATCAGCATACAGGAGTTCCCATGGGCATCCGGTCTTAAACTCCTCCGTTATTGCCTGCAGGACTATGATGAACAGGAGAGGGCTAAGAACATAGCCCTGGTGGACCCCAACCTGTACGCTAAATTCCTCGCTATACTCATTGCTAATCCTAACTTTGCTGACTGCTCCCCTATACATGGCTTGTACCGCTTTCACAAGCCATTCATCTACTCCTAGTTTTCTAAGAGCCCACCAGATTACTGCACGTGGAACTCTGTCAAAGGCTTTCTCAAGGTCGACAAATGCCAAGTAGAGTGGCTTACTTTTAGCTAGGTACTTTTCCTGTAATTGCCTCACAAGGAATGTATATATATATATATGACACTAATTTCCGACTCCAGAAGTAAAATGTTAAACTATATTGCTGTTGATGACATGTAACCACTGGTCTTAAAAAGAAAATGAAACAAGGAAAAATTCAAAATAGAAAAGCCAATTAAATAAGTCAATGGTGTGAAAAATCTTTCCTAGATTCATTGTTTTACAATGTACCTGATCTAGAAAACTTGAGTGTTTATCAACTGCATCTCAACTGATATGGAAGGCAGTCCTCCACCTACGCTTTGTAAATAGAGGAAGTACTCTCGGGTCCCAAATAATAGAGGGGGGGAGGGAGAATAAGCGGGGGAGTTGGATTAAATGTGGGTGGGGGAATACGTGGGAGAGTTGGAAAATCAATAATTTTTCAAGACCTGACAGTAAGTGATCAGGCCCAAAATGTTTTCTATGATGGTCTGGTTTGAAGGTTTGGGGTGTCGGTCAAGCCATTGGGTCAAGTTTGAATGTATATATAATATATTATCAAAGATGGATGAGTTGTGAAACGTTGAGTGCTTTACCTACTATTACATCCTCATTAACTATGTGGAATGACCAGTTCTATCCAGTGGTGAACCACCAAACTCAAATATATATATATATATATATATATAAATATATATATAGGAACGAGTAGGACCCCGACGGCAGAGCTCAAGCCGTTTCGAAACGGCTTGAGCTCAGCCGTCGGGGTCCTACTCGTTCCTATTACCCACTCTACTACCCTAAGTATTGAGTACTTTGGTGCGTTATGGTCCATCTGGTTCCTTACCACATTTCCTTCATTATATATATATATATTCGGAACAGCTAGAGCTCAACCGTCGGAGTCCTGACTCTTTTCATATTACCCACTCTACTACCCTAAGTATTGAGTACTCTGGTGCGCTATGATCCACCTGGTATCTTACCACAGCCTCTTTGTTGTGTGTTGGCAGTATCGGTAGAGGGTCGAACGTCATGCTTTGACGCATAGAGTTACGGCCCTTGCCATTCTGAGTTCAAATCCCGCCGAGGTTAACTTTGCCTTTCATCCTTACGGGGTCGATAAAATAAAGTACCAGTAAAATAAAGTACTGGGTAATTGCTGGCCTTGTGCCAATAGTAGAAACAATTAATCAGTATACGCTGAGGATGAAGAACTCAGAGCTGTACGGGAGCCTCCCAAAAGTCAGTTCGAAGGTAACAGAGAGGAGACTGAGGTTAGTTGGACATGCTCACCGATATTCAGAGTTGACACTGCACTCAGTGCTCCTGTGGGAACCCCTACACGGACACACTAGAAGAGGGAGACCGATGTTGGCGCCCTAAGGATAGACACTGGTCTCTGGGAGACGCAGGACATTGCAGCGATGATGAAAGACAGAGACCACTGGAGAGAACTCGTCATTGGATCTCGGGAATTTTACCCGCCCTAGATATATATATAATAACTAGAAATTGATTAACATATATATAAACATGAATAATCACAGGAGAGAATTTTTACAAGTGTGTAACCACACATAGCTATGTGTGGTTACACACTTGTAAAAATTATCTCCTGTGATTATTCATGTTTATATATATGTTAAATGCTCGGACCTACTCGTTAGAATCTTAGAGCTTATTTTCCGGGTGATATGGCGCATGTCTTTCTGGCATGACACCCATAATTTTGATTTAGATTAAATTCATTTAATTTATCTTAATTTTGGATATATATATATACCATTCATAATAGAAAGACTATGAAACATTCGATAAAATTAATAAATAATATATATGTAAAAATATTCAATCAATTGTATACGTTTATATCCATTTCGATTCCAAACCACATGAAATCAGCCCCTCTTTCTAGTTTATTAAACTGTTTGTTTTAAAGTGTTTATATTTATCTTTAAAAATAAACCCTTCTACCATGATTTTATGTAAGAACATTTAAGTCATGTTTCAAGCACCGAATAAATAATGAAAAAGGTCTTCGTCCACTTATTTCTGAGAGAGTTGTGAATAAGTGGATGACAACAATAAAGAAGAAGAGAGATAGGAGAAGAGAAAGGAAGAAGAAGAGAGAGGAAGAAAAAAAGGGCAGAAAAGGAAGAAGTGACTTATCCATTATTTATCTGGTCTGTGGAACATAACTTAATGAAGGTCCTTACATAAATTTATAATGGAAAGATTTTAAATAAACACTTTAAAATAAAATCACATGGGTATTTATTTTTTACGATTACTTTTAATCGTAGAATAAAGGTGAAAAGAAAATACTGGTATTTGTGACTAAAGAAATTGTAGCCTGATAGTGGGGTTTAGAACCCTCTAAAGAAATGGAAAAAGATGAGTATTTCTATTTTCAAACTCGCTCGCTGTTTCAAAAACACACTTGACAAAATACTGGTATATTACTAATTATTATCGGTGGCTCGAAACATTATTATCTTTCGAAATTATTTAGAATTCACAATTAGTATCTTTCATTAGAAATAGGGTGTTAATTAAACAGCAAAATATAAAACCCTTCCGTCAAAGAATTCAAACAAAAAAGCAATTGTTATCATAATCAAGCCGGAACTATTTGCTCCAGTTAGATATTTGAGAGATGTATGGTTCTATAATAAAGTGAAATTGTAGATTTCCAAGAAAAAAACTGTAACTTCTTTATTCCTTTGGGTGACGTAGCCTATGTACGTGACTACCGTTTGATTTATTCATACTGTATGATAGAAGTGAAACAAGGATCCTAACGATGGTTTCACTGCTATCATCATTGTTATTATAGAAATAGCTTCTACATTACAACTGTTTCGTTCAGAAGACATGTCCGATTGAACACTGCACTCACACATACACACACACAATATATATATATATACTTCGGTATTGAGTACTCTTTTCTCTCTACCATTAACTACATACGAATATTCTAAATATACATATATACATCTTAGTTATTTAATTATGTTCAAACATGCACGGAACGACAAGCTCTTCCTAATGTTTCAAAGCCCAATTATGACCATCCCCCCCAGATTGTGTTGCAGAGTGGAAGAGGTGATCAGAGATGTGACTTAATCACCACTCGCTTTTACTTCCACAGAACCGGAACCGTTTCATTCATAAGAAATCATCAGGAAAGTCCTGTACTTTTCCAACGTATTGAGTACGTTTTTTTAACTGTGGTGACCTCCCGAGATATACACCGGGAACATCTTACACACACACATATATATATATATATACATACATGCATTTATACACACACACGTATATGCAAAAAGTAAACAAAGACAAAACAAGCAGCGCAATACGATGAAGAAATATATTAGTTTTACACTTGATACAGTAGGGAAAAAATGAGTGAGTATATTCATATTTAATCATTAAAAAAAACAACAACTTTTCTATTAATTGTATTTATTAATTGTGTTAATATTTTCATTCTGAAAGAATTGTGAACAATTTCTGTTATTTATACAACTGTGAATAAAATGAATTATCTATCGTAATGAAATAAATAGACTACTCGTTATATTAACTTCTGTTTACACTGATAAGAGTAGCTGTGATAAACTTAGTTTTTTTTCTACATATATCAACTGTTTAAAGTTCATAATTGTCTTTGGACTGGTGGTCGGTGGTTGTGATCGACATAATTAATTCTTGTAGAAATGACTCATAATGTGTTTATTTAATTAAGGAATTCAGCGATGCTGTCTGTGAACGGTTCGTATATATATATATATAGTTGGAATTCCTTTTATTAATATAATCTTCTATACACACTCATACACACCCGTGTATATTTATC
>CAXHJY010000818.1:77500-100000 GCA_964016885.1 Eledone cirrhosa
TGAAAGCAAAACCTTTTGCTTTTAAGAAACCACTGGTAAATGGAATAATTGCCTTATGTTGTTTATTACATAATAATAATAATTAAGCTCTGTTGCCTACATAGAGCACTCTTTTTTCCTGGACTTTTCCGACGGAATTACTTCATTCACACATATATATATATATAGATAGATAAATAAATATACACCGGTGTATATTTACACTACTTGTTTGTATGGTTAAGGCCACATGGTATTGCAATCTTGTCGCAATGTGGTTAACACTACATGTTTGTAGGGTTAAGGCCACATGGTATGGCGATCATGTGGTTAACACTATATATATAGTGTATATATTGTTACTCTGGTTGTTTATATATATAGTGTATATATTGTTACTCTGGTTGTTTATATATATAGTGTATATATTGTTACTCTGGTTGTTTATATATATAGTGTATATATTGTTACTCTGGTTGTTTATATATATAGTGTATATATTGTTACTCTGGTTGTTTATATATATAGTGTATATATTGTTACTCTGGTTGTTTATATATATAGTGTATATATTGTCGTTACTCTATTTGTTCATGAATGTATATTTTTGTTTGCAGTATATACATATTCCTCACTCTACAATCCCAAGTATCTAGTACTCTTGTGAGTAATGGTTTAACTGGTTTTTACTGCATCAATTTCGGATACATATGTAACACTGATTCTTTGTTCCCTTATATATTAATACTATAATATATATATAAATCGAAAGTCTGTCTTTAGCCAAAAGGCTCATTTGGTCGGTGCTTATCCCGGTTTCATGGCGTAAAGCGACCGAGAGTATAAGACCCCCCCCCCCCGGGACAGGACGCCAGTCCATCGCAGAGTTAACCTCCAGCTATTGCTGGTACACATTTTCAGCTGCATATACTGGAAATGAAGTGTTTAAACTCTACTTTGTACGGAGTATTGAGTACTCTTTTCTCTCAGACGCCAATGTCATACGGATCTATATCTCTCTCTCTATATATATATATAAACAGGGAAGACGGCAACACCTACAAAACGTGTTCCTGGTGTTGAGGGTTGTTCTATCCACGGGGTGTAAAACAACCCCGCAGTAGCGCCCCTCCCCCCTAATGGGGATTTCAATTGTTTTATTTTTATATAGTTTATTGTTATCTATCATTGTTAAAAATTTTATGTAAAACCACGGCCGTCAAGTCTTATAATTGTTTCTACTTTTGGCACAAGGCCAGCAATTACCCAGTGCATTACTGGTACTTTATTTTATCGACCCCGTAAGGATGAAAGGCAAAGTTAACCTCGGCGGGATTTGAACTCAGAATAGCAAGGGCCGTAACTCTATGCGTCAAAGCATGGCGTCCGACTCTCTACCGATACTGCCAATCCACCGTCAAGTCTTATAATGTCCCATTTTTGTACGCCGCTGTGGCAAATAAAGAAAGATATCTATCTCTCTCTATATATATATAATTACAACAGTGACATAAACAGGTACTCAAGTTTCGTTGGGTTCTGGGCCCCAACTCATTCAGCCTGTTATGAGAAAAATAAAAAAACTTGACAGGCTGAACGAGTTGGGGCCCAGAACCCAACGAAACTTGAGTACCTGTTTATGTCACTGTTGTAATTATTTATACTAAACTCGTTCTATGGACTGAGTGCTCTTACTCTTGGATATTTCCACTTAACTTTTACTTCAGTATATATATATATATATATATAACAAAGGAAATGTGGTAAGGAACCAGATGGACCATAACACACCAGAGTACACAATACTTAGGGTAGTAGAGTGGGAAATAGG
The DNA here is from genome assembly GCA_964016885.1 of Eledone cirrhosa. Classification (NCBI taxonomy): domain Eukaryota; kingdom Metazoa; phylum Mollusca; class Cephalopoda; order Octopoda; family Eledonidae; genus Eledone; species Eledone cirrhosa. The sequence continues at coordinate 79,311 of CAXHJY010000818.1, forward strand.
AAAAATGATGACCCCGTCGAAACGGCTTGAGCTCTGCCGTCGGGGTCATACTTTTTCATATATATATATATATATATATATATATATATATATATATATATATATATATATATATATAAGGATTTAGGACCCCAACGGCTGAGCTCCGGCCGTTTCGTAAGCTAGATCCGAATCAGCCCACTCGAGTACTCTGGTGAGTTATGGTCCACCTAGTATCTTACCACACCCTCTTTGTTATATGTAACACACACACACATTATGATTTTTCTAATGTTTTATTTATTTATTTATTTTTGTTTTTCTCTCTTCAGGGGTTTTAAAAATATTTTACATCTTAATTCTTGGGTACTTGGTACTACTACAGCAGACTGATGCTACTGGTATGTGTGTTATTATTATTATTTATCAACTGTGTTATTATTATTTAGGGGCGGTGAATTGGCAGTATCGGTAGAGGGTCGGACGCCATGCTTTGACGCATAGAGTTACGGCCCTTGCCATTCTGAGTTCAAATCCCGCCGAGGTTAACTTTGCCTTTCATCCTTACGGGGTCGATAAAATAAAGTACCAGTAATGTACTGGATTATTTGCTGGCCTTGTGCCAATAGTAGAAACAATTATTATTATTTATCAACTCTTGTGGTTAATAAAGAAAGCATTATTTTGTGCCTAAAGTAGAAACAATTATTATTATATTGGCAGTATAACTTGGCAGGTTAACTTTGCTTTTCATCCTTACGGGGTCGATAAAATAAAGTACCAGTAATGCAATGGGGTCGATTTAATCGACTTTCCCCTCCCCCAAATTACTGGCCTTGTGCCAGTAATCATTATTTCTCCAGCGGTGGATTGGCAGTATCGGTAGAGTCGGACGCCATGCTTTCTAGCATAGTTACGTCCCTTTACGATCTGAGTTCAAATCCCGCCGAGGTTGACTTTGCCTTTCATCCTTACGGGGGTCGATAAAATAAAGTACCAGTAATACACTGGAATAATTGCTGGCCTTGTGCCAAAAGTAGAAACAATTATTTCTGCAGCTGTTTTTTTGCCTCCTTACTAAACCAAGTTGACGTCATAACTGATGACCTAGCAATTTTTGGTTACTTTCTTCGGTGGTTTATCTTCTCATCCAACCTTCTCAAAATTCTAGCTGCTCCTACCACCACAACTACTACTACTACCACCACAACTACTACTACTACGACCACAACTACTACTACTACCACCACAACTACTACTACTACCACCACAACTACTACTACTACCACCACAACTACTACTACTACTACCACCACAACTACTACTACCACCACAACTACTACTACCACCACAACTACTACTACCACCACCACAACTACTACCACCACCACCACAACTACTACTACCACCACAACTACTACTACCACCACAACTACTACTACCACCACCACAACTACTACTACCACCACAACTACTACTACCACCACAACTACTACTACTACCACAACTACTACTACCACCACCACCACAACTACTACTACCACCACCACAACTACTACTACCACCACCACAACTACTACTACCACCACAACTACTACTACCACCACAACTACTAACACCACCACAACTACTACTACCACCACAACTACTACTACCACCACCACAACTACTACTACCACCACAACTACTACTACCACCACCACAACTACTACTACCACCTCAACTACTACTACCACCACAACTACTACTACCACCACCACCACAACTACTATTACCACCACCACAACTACTTCTACCACCACCACAACTACTACTACCACCACAACTACTACTACAACCAACACCACCACCACTACTACCACCACCACCACTACTACTACTAACACCACCACCACTACTACTACTACTAACACCACCACCACTACTACTACTAACACCACCGCTACTACTAACACCACCACCTCTACTACTAACACCACCACCACCACTACTACCACCACCACCACTACTACTAACACCACCACTACTACTAACACCACCACCACTACTACTACCACCACCACCACCACTACTACCACCACTACTACTACTACTACTACCACCACCACCACTACTACTAACACCACCACCATAAACAGTACAGTTTCTCTTTCATTGCAGAATCTTCCCGCTATACAATATACCGGAATGTTTTGGAATATATTGTGGTTAGTTTCAACTCTTCATTTCAGCCCAACAATTATTGGAAAGTCGAATGGTAACTACAGAATTAAATTACTACAATTTGTACTATTGCGATCATGTGACCATGTGGTTAACACTACATGGTTGTGTGGGTAAGGCCACATGGTGTTGCAATCATGTGGTTAACACTACATGGTTGTGTGGGTAAGGCCACATGGTGTTGCATCATGTGGTTAATGCTACATGTTTGTAGGGTTAAGGCCACATGGTATTGCGATCATGTGGTTAACACTACATGGTTGTGTGGTTAAGGCCACATGGTATTGCGATCATGTGGCCATGTGGTTAACACTACATGGCTGTGTGTTAAGGCCACATAGTATTGTGATCATGTGGTTAACACGTGTATAGGGTTAAGGCCACATGGTATTGTGATCATGTGGTTAACACTACTTGTTTGTATGGTTAAGGCCACATGGTATTGCAATCTTGACGCCATGTGGTTAACACTACATGTTTGTAGGGTTAAGGCCACATGGTATGGCGATCATGTGGTTAACACTACATGGTTGTGTGGTTAAGGCCACATGGTATTGCGATCATGTGGCCATGTGGTTAACACTACATGGTTGTGTGGTTATGGCCACACAGTATTGTTATCATGTGGTTAACACTACATGGTTGTGTGGCTAAAGCCCATGGTTATGTGGTTAACGCTACATGTTTGTGTGGTTAAGGCCACATGGTATTCTAATCATGTGGTTAATACTACATGGTTGTCGTTATGGCCACATGGTGTTGTAATCATGTGGCTATATGGTTAAAACCACATGATGTTGTAACCATGGTTATGTGGTTAAGCCCACATGGTGTTGCAAACATGTAGTATTTGGTTCTGTCCCACCTAATGGCACACTGGACAATTGTATTCTAATGTAATGTCACACCGATCTATGGCTTGTAGACTGAATTAGCGTGGAAGTCCGTCTTACACACATGCATACATGCACACAGACACACTCACACACACAGATATATATAGTATTAAATAGATCAAAGGCCATATGCAGTTGTATTTAGGTTTATTTTTATCTCCATGACACATTTTGCCGAGGTCTACAGCTAGATAGTTTTCTTCCTACCTATTCCAATACTCGACAGGCGGTAGAAAAACCCTTTAACATTTAAATATCCGGCCAGAATTCTCTCACCTCTTTCTCTTCAAACTGGCTGTAACTGGCCACTCATACTGATGTTAAGGTATGGTTCTCAAAATAAATAATATCAAAATCTCATAGATTTGATATTATGTGAGGTAAAGCCTTTATCACGAAAATACAATAGTAAATATAGAGTAATGTACATGTTACGTGAGGTAAAGCCTTTATTGTGGAAATACAATAGTAAATATAGAGTAATGTACATGTTACGTGAGGTAAAGCCTTTATTGTGGAAATACAATAGTAAATATAGAGTAATGTAAATACTAAAGGGTTAAAACAATTTTGCACAACTTGAAAACCTTAAAAATATTAAAAATCTTCCTGAAAAAATTTCTAAATCTTCCTCAAAAAATTTGTTTCATTTTGTGATACAGGGCTCAGAAGAATGTGTTGTTGTTTCTATGCCACCTGACCCTTGATGATTTCTTTTGAATGAAACAGTTCTAGTCCTGTAGAAGCCATTTCTATCTTAAACTTGATGTTTACACTACTAATGTATTGAGTACTTTACTAACTGTGGTTACCCCTGATTGAACCCAGGACTCATATTTATATATATGCCAATCACATATATGTATTACTGCGTGACCTCTGGCATCACGCACATGGCTACAAGCCGAAGCTGGAGCCTAGAGACAATATGCCCCCACCCCCTCCCACTGTAAAGTGGTCGTGGAGGGGCCACGGCAAAAAAGCACCCAGCACTCACTGTAAATGAGGTTGGTGTTAGGAAGGGCATCCAGCTGTAGAAATCAAACCAGAATCAGTTCCCGTATGAGCAAGACATGGTCAGCCGACCAGACACTGCCCACAACAGGACAACCCGTCTAACCCATGCTAGCGTGGAAGAATGGACTAAAAACTGTGATGATGATGATATACCAATCTCATATATGTGATTGGCATCTTCCAGCCTGATAAGTTGAACACTCTACATTTACATCTCATAAATATATATATATATACAATATTAATATATAAGGGAACAAAGAATCAGTGTTGCATCGTATACATATTTAATTACATATTACATATGTTTCACTGTCGATCAGCTCGAGGAACGATCTATTAATGATTGAACCTGACTCTGGAATCGGAAGCTCCTCAGATATGTTTTTAACATGTAGACTCAAGTCTACATGTTAAAAACATACCTGAGGAGCTTCCGATTAAAAAACATTAATAGATCGTTCCTCGAGCTGATCGACAATGAAACATATGTAATATGTAATTAAATATGTATATGATGTAACACTGATTCTTTGTTCCCTTATTAATATTATTGATACTTTGCTCCCCAAGAGCATCGAGTGCTCATTCGGCATACCACCTATGGATGCAATTAATTTACACCTTAATACCTATGTATATGATATGTGTATATATATATATAAATATGATTTATGATTGACACATACATATATACATTTTCATCTCTCCAGTATTTCCTTTAAGCAGCTGTTAGATGTATTTCTAGTGACTAATTCTAATGTCTGTTGTTTTCAGTTATTGTTCATTATATAACAAAACATGGTCACCTTGTAAAAACATATCTTCCAATAAATTCGATTCTTTTGAGAAACTGTATTTTTGTTTCAATATAACTATCAATGAACAACAACAAGTTTGGAGTGAAACCAAATGTTTCAAGAAATTAGATATTCCAAGTAAGTATATTGAATATATTAACCCTTTTTCTACCAAACCACCTGAAACCTCCTTGGTTTTATCATATACATCTCCCCATATTGAAAAATATCTATATTCAAAACTTCCATGAAATTGTTTGTTTGTTTTTAAAAGAAATTTTTGTTAAGTAATGTTCTCAACATCAGTTTAGTAATAAAAAGGGGAATTATTTCAATAAATTTAATAATGAAAAGGTGAATTATCTTAATAATTTGCTCCAAATTTTTGACGATTTGAAAAAAAAATGAATTGAAACATATATTTCATTAGAAATATGCAAACTTTGACAACAAAAAGTTTCTCCCTATGTACAAAGGACGACTGCATGTGCCTGCTTCCAAAATGCCTAGTTAGCATGATGTCTGTCATTTATCTGAAAAGAAATAATAATTAGAACAGGAGACTGCGATGGTATGGACAGATGATGCGCATGGAGGATGACTGATGGATGAAGAAGTGCCAAGAAATGCCAGTTGAAGGAAGACGCAGTAGAGGAAGACCACGAAAAACATGGGCAGTGGTGGTGAGAGCAGACCTCAGATTGCTGAAGCTCACGGTGGAGATGACAAAGGACTGTGACAAGTGGAGAGATGCTGTGCTGAATAGGACCCATCCCAACCTTGCAAGCAGGGAAAAGCGGACGTTAAATGATGATGATGATGTATAACATATGTATATGTACAATATATGTATGTATAATATATATATGTATAATATATGTATGTATAATATATGTATATGTATAATATATATAAATACTTGTGTTTTTCAGTTTCTTTGCCACCTTTGGAGAACATTAAGTTTTCATCTTTACAGACTTCTGATCCTTATAAAAAGTCATTAAATCTGGAATTGGTGAAAAGCTATTCTCCGGCATTATTTATATATCGTATAAGGTACAGAATTCGGTATTGGCCAGAATGGAAACCCACAGAAGTTACAAATGTAAGTCAATTTTTAAGAGCTGACATTTAAGAATTTGGAGAGATTTAGTAATATAACTAACTTTTACGTTAGCCCCCCCCCCCCCCCCCACACACACACTCTCTAATACAAAACTGTTCATAAATGTTTGTATTTATCTAAAAACTTTCCCTCATAATTTTATGTAGGAAGCTTTGTTATGTTATGTTCCAAACATGAGCTTAATAATGAGAAAGTTATATTACTTGATATCCCCCCTCCATACACACGCACACATGCATATCATGACTCATACACTGTTCACTTTCCTGACATTTGTATATTATTCTATGTACTATACTTGCACCTTTGATGAGTGTAGTGCAGCTGAGCACTGTAAACAATAATTCCATTATTATTATTATTATTTAAATCACTCCATGTTCTTGATTATTTGTAAAATTAATTGAAAATTCTGGGCAGTGTCTTTCATGAGAAATATGATAATGAATGGGTTAAAAGTGAACTAGAAGCTTGTTTATAGGGAGGAAAAATAAAGGAAAGAAGCTGATCATAAGATCAGAACAAAGAAACAATGTTTCTATTGTTCCTTCCATTGCTAATACTATCTGTCAGTCACAACTTCTGGCAAAAGAGGCAGGATACAAACTCAGAATGCACAGAACTGGACCAGATACCAAAAAACATTCTGTGAGACTCTTTAACTATGCCATCAATTTACCACCCATGGACTGGTACTTTATTTATCAGTCCTGAAAGGATGGAAATTATAGGATCTGAATTCAGGACACTGAAACCCGGAATACATATCTGAGTCATTTAATCCACCTCACAAATGACTCTAACTTACTGCACTTGTTTTATAATTTACTTCTTCTTGAACCACTTATTCCTAGAAGGGTCTTGGATGTAGAGTTCTCAGGTACATTTTCCAGCAAGTCCTATCAAAAGCAGTCGTCTCCAACTGATCCCCAAGCGATCTCATGGATATTATCCAACTATCTTACTTGAGGGTTTACCCCTAGGTTTCCTGTTGGCTGGTTTTGCCCATAAAATCTGACCAGCAATTCTTTCATGAGACATTTTAACCAAATGTCGATAATATAGGAGCTGTGATGTCTCAATTCGGAGAAGTATCGACTCTACCTGGAGCGTCTCTGATCTCCGAGCTACACCCCGTCGAGTAATGTTACTCTAAAGACCCTTTGGAGGAACCTCTTTCTAACCACATGCCCATAATATTAGAGCTGTGATCTCTCAATTCAGAGAAGTAGCGGCTCTACCTGGATTGACTCCCTGAACTCCGAGCTACGCATCCTATCAAGTAATGTTACATCAAAGACCCTTCAAAAGGAACCCTATTTCAGCTGCTTGTATTTCTTATCATATACTTCCAGCCTTTACCCAAGATTCATGACTTTCTTTAATTCTATTCAATCCATGTCATTTGAGTGTAATTTATTCACATGTATGAATATAACTGAAGAAAGTTATCAAGTAGTAATGAACAGACGATCGTAACTTGTGGTAGTCATCCTTTTGTCCTTTTATACTCTTTTCAACTGGAGAGCAACTATCTAAAATTACCTTTTGGAGTTACTTCCCTTACATTAAGTTACTTGTGATAAGAGTTGTTTGTGCATGTTTGTAATCTTTTTATATATTTTATACAAAAAATTGTTTTTTTGGGGAGATGTTATTTTTTTTTATTTTTTAATCCAGATGATGTCACATCCTTCCCAAACGTTTATTTTGAAAGACCTAATGCCCTTTACCAACTACACATTCATCGCAGATTTCAAAAGTATCGGGAAGCAGCAATTTATACCGGAATGGTCTCCATCATTTAAAAAATATTTTATAACAGAAACTGGTTTGTTTCAATTTTGTTTTTAATATTTTATGATGGGTTGGTAGAGGTGGTTGATAGAACATGGGATAAAATGCCATCGTGGTATTTGTCTGGCTTTTTACATTCTGAGTTCAAATCCTGCCAAAGTCAACTTTGTCTTTCATCTACTCTCCCTCTTTCTGAAGTTGATAAAAGAAACTACCAGTAAAATACTGGGGTTGATTTAATCAACTCTGCTCTTCCCCCAAATTTACTGGTTTTGTGACTAAATTTGCAGCCGATATTCCATGGTGGATTTGCAGCATAGGTAGAACAACAAATAAAATGTCTTTTGCCATTTTGATATATCTATTTATATTCTGAGTTCAAAATCTCATTGGAGTGGACTTGGTTTTTTCTTCTTTTATCGTCAATGAAATGAAGTTCCTGTCAAGTTTTCAGAATAATTGATAATTTGAGTATGGCCTTAACATATGTGGTCTTGTATCAATAGTAGAAATCAAGAGTTCACATTTCACAATCTCTCTCTCTCTCTATATATATATATATATATACATATATAAATAAAGGGAACAAAGAATCAGTGTTGCATCATATACATATTTAATTACATATGTTTCACTGTCAATCAGCTCGAGGAACGATCTATTAATGATCAGACCTGACTCTGGAATTGGAAGTTCCTCAGATATGTTTTAACGGACGCAATTAACTTGCACCTTGACACTTATATATATATATATATATATATAGTGTAAACAAAGTTTCATACACTTAACATGTATGTGTTACCAATAGTTTCAGGGTCCAGTCATGGCCACCACCGTATATTGGAAGAGGCACTTCTAAGCTGGCCCTTCATTCAGGCACGTGAAAAAAAAAACGATAAGACACGTGATGGTTTTGTATTGTTTTATTTTTTAGTATGTGTTAATATATTTGTTTCTACTTTTGGCACAAGGCCAGCAATTACCCAGTACATTACTGGTACTTTATTTAATCGACCCTGTAAGGATGAAATGCTAATTTAACCTCGGTGGGATTTGAACTCAGACCGTAAAGGGACGTAACTGTGCTGGAAATATATATATATATATTTATTTTAAGACTATATATATATATATAGTCTTAAAATATATATATATATATAGTCTTAAAATAAATATAAATATATATATATATATATATATATATAGTCTTAAAATAAATATAAATATATATATATATATATATATATAGTCTTAAAATAAATATAAATATATATATATATATTAAGACTATATATATATATATAAAGACTATATATATATATATAAAGACTATATATATATATATAAAGACTATATATATATATATAAAGACTATATATATATATATAAAGACTATATATATATATATATAAAGACTATATATATATAAAGACTATATATATATAAAGACTATATATATATATATATATAAAGACTATATATATATATATATAAAGACTATATATATATATATATTAAGACTATATATATATATATATATATGGAGGCACATGGCTTAGTGGTTAGAGCATTGGCCTTGCAATCGAAAGGTTGTGAGTTCAATTCTCAGACCGGGTGATGTGTTGTTTCCTTGAGCAAGACACTTTATTTCACATTGCTCCAGTTTACTCAGCTGTAGAAATGAGATGATAGGGGCTGGGGTCCCTATCATTCCACTGCAAAGTGGTCGTGGAGGTGCCACGGCAAAAAAGCACCCAGCACTCACTGTAAATGAGGTTGGTGTTAGGAAGGGCATCCAGCTGTAGAAATCAAGCCAGAATCAGTTCCCGTCCCACCCTTGCAAGCAGGGAAAAAACGGACGTAAAATGAAATGATGATGATGATATATTAAGACTATATATATATTAAGACTATATATATATATATTAAGACTATATATATATATATATATTAAGAATATATATATATATTAAGAATATATATATATTAAGAATATATATATATATTAAGAATATATATATATATATATGTGTGTGAGTGTGTTAATATAATATTCTCTCTTTCGTCACAAACAATGGTCATTGTTTTATTTCTTGCCAGCTGCTCCTTACCCAGTCCAAACCACAAATAGCAGTTACTATGAATGGAATTGTTCCAACACAACCCAGGAAAGGTGTATTACAGTATTTTGGCAGGTATGAAGAAATGTTTCTATTTGTATATCTAACAAGTAAAGTAATATCATCATTTTACGTCCACTTTTCCCTGCTTGCAAGGGTGGGACTTTTATATATATATATATATAATATATATATATATATATATATTGGCAGGTATATAGAAATATATCTATTTGTATATCTAATGGTTAAGATAATAAATATATATCTATTTGTATATTTAACGAGTAAGGTGGTATATTGGCGGGTACATAGAAATATTTTACCATATATATTTTATATTTTAACAATATTTTACCAAATATATTTTATATTATAACAATATTGTAACATTATTATTGTTTATCGTCTTTACAGAGTTTACCATTGAAATTCCGGAATGATATTATAACTGGATATTGTGTTCAATATATTGGTGAAAGTTTATCATCCAATGAAACTGATCAATGCCTGGATTCACACAATCTTACCGTTAATTCTTTATATAAACATTTTCGATATCTTCCAAAGAACCAAACACTCACATTTTCCATCGTGGCAGTATCAAAAAGTAAGAGAATATCTCAACCCACATTTATACAGGTGAAAAACACAGGTAATTACACCTTTTAGTTTGTTTAACCCACTCATTACTATACTTGTATTTCTAATGAAAGACACTGTCCACTATGTCATTAACCCTTTCATTGCCATATTTCTAATGAAAGACAGTCTATGTCATTAACCCTTTCATTACCCTATTTCTAATGAAACACACTGTCTATGTCATTAACCCTTTCATTGCCCTATTTCTAATGAAAGACACTGTTCCCTATGTCATTAACCCTTTCATTACCATATTTCTAATGAAAGACACTGTCCCCTATGTCATTAACCCTTTCATTACCATATTTCTAATGAAAGACACTGTCCCCTATGTCATTAACCCTTTCATTACCCTATTTCTAATGAAAGACACCGTCTATGTCATTACCCTGTCATTACCCTATTTCTAATGAAAGACACTGTCTATGTCATTACCCTATTTCTAATCAAAGACACTGTCTATGTCATTAACCCTGTCATTACCTTGATGTAAGAAATATGAAATAAATATGAAACATTGATTTGTTGACTTTTTCAGCTCCAGTGAAACCCAAAGCAGTTTATGTAATGAAAATAGGTGAGAAAATGTACAATGTGTCGTGGTTAGTTGAACAACCAGAGGAGGTTGTTAGTATAACAGTGCTCTGGTGTCAGGAGGAGATCTTGTCTTCTAAAATGCAATGCAAAGTAAGTACACTATGTCCACTACCACCTCTATCACAACCACCACCACCACCACCACCATGACCACTACTAACCACCACCACCAAATGGTAATAATGGTAGAAGCAGTGGAAAAAACACAAGACAGACAGACAACAACAACAACAGTAAATTATATGAAATTCTTCTATTTTTAGGATCATGTCAAATGGGAAACAATTTCAAATGAAAGTTATGTCTTGGTAAATTCCAGTTTAGAAGAACTGCCAATATTTTCTGCTTCTGTCAACACAAAAGATGGTGAAAGTCCCTTAACACGAGCTGAATGTATATTCACTCCTGGAAAACGTAATTATTACAATTTCATACAACAACAACAACACACACAACGAAGGCTTCAACCCTTTAGTATTTGCATTAATCAGTATCGGTAGAGGATCAGATGCCATGCTTTGCAGCATAGAGTTACGGCTCTTTGCAGTCTGAGTTCAAATCCCGCTGAGGTTAACTTTGTCTTTCATCCTTATGGAGTCGATAAGATAAGGCACCAGTAATTCACTGGAATAATTGCTGGTTTTGTGCCAAAAGTAGAAACAATTATTCTCAATATACTATTGTGTTTTCATGGTTAAGACTTTATCTTACATAATTACCTCACATAATATCAAATTTATGAGATTTTGATATTATTTATTTTGAGAACAATACTTTAACATTGGTATGAGTGGCCAGTTATGGCCGATTTGAACAGAAGAGGTGAGAGAATTCTGGCCGGATACAGCCGGTTTGAATGCTAAAGGGTTAAGGTTATTTTTACCCTGTTAACACTATAATAATTATATTACTCTATATTTACTATTATATTTTCACAGTAAAGGCTTTACCTCACATAACATTTCCATTACTCTATATTTACTATTATATTTTCACAGTAATGTCTTTACCTCACATAATATCTCACATAACATTTCCATTACTCTATATTTACTATTATATTTTCACAGTAATGTCTTTACCTCACATAATATCGAATCTATGAGATTTTGATAATATTTATTTTGAGAACAATACCTTAACATCATTAAGAGTGACCAGTTACAGCCAGTTTGAAGAGAAGAGGTGAGAGAATTCTGACTGGATATGGCTGGTTTAAATGCTAAAGGATTAGTCTTTCCAGTTCCCGTGGCAAGCTTATCCATTGGGCCTTTACCAACCTCTAGCTTTTGTCTTTCCTATCACGATCCACATTCATTTTTATCACTTCTCTCACTCAGTCACTTTCATCCTTGCTCAACACATGACCCAACCATCTCACTCCATTTTTCTTCACAATATTCATCACATCACTGGCTTTATTTCTGTCACCAAAGTTAGCTTTGCCATTCATCCTTACGGTGTCGATAAAATAAAGTATCAGTAATGCACTGGGATCGATTTAATTGCCCCCCCCCCCCCCCATTGCTGGCCTTGTGCCTAAAGTAGAAACAATTATTATTATTATGAAAAATATATTATTTTAGCCACAAAACCTCATAAACCTCAGATTATTTGGGCAGAAACAAAGTTTATTTTGAGATGGCCAACCCTGCAATGTTCTGACTGGAATGGTATACCGGTTGCTTATGTTCTCATGTATGCAAAGGGGAAAACCTGCAAAAATGGTAAGTCTAATTATTTCCTGTCCTCTTTCTATTATTTGTTGGTGGTACTGTTGGTGTTAATATTGTTGTTGTTGCTGCTACTGTTGGTGTTGTTTAGACATCTTTCTTTGAACCTACATCTGGAATGGAAAAAAGAAACAAAATAAAAGATATGTTATTCCCATCTTTTCCAAAGATTAATGTGTCTAGTGAAATAGTAGATGTCTTATTCTGATATTCCCATCTTCCCCAAAGATATCGGTGTGATGTGAAATAAATAGAAATGATATAAAGTTGGTTTTTTTTTTCTGTTCTGTTTTAAAATCCTTTTCAGGTATGAAGAAAGAATATCCGGTGACAGGAATCAAGGCTGTTGAAAGCAACGTTGTCATCAATGGTTTAGTGGCTGACACAGAATATTCTGTGTGTCTACAACTGAAGACAATGGAAGATATTAGCTTAATGAGTGAAACAGTGACAGAAACAACTAAAGACACTGGTAAATGGAATTATCTAGAATCTCATGAGGTCTTGGGGTTATTGATGGCTAATATATTGGAATGGTGGGGGGGAGGGGAGTCTTGGGGTATCTGATGGCTGATATATTGGAATGGTGGGGGGGGTCTTGGGGGTATCTGATGGCTGATATATTGGAATGGTGGGGGGGGGGGGAGGAGGTCTTGGGGTATCTGATGGCTGTAATAGATTTTTAGGAGACACAGAAATGAGTTATGACTTTCAGTTCTTTCACAAGAAATACTAAAAATGTTACATGGAAGGACATTTTTACCATTAAAAAATGAAAAATCTATCATAGTCTTCATGAAATCTCATCTCTACTCTACAGTATTTGCCTTACTTGTACGACCCTCTTTAGTTGCTAATGACCCTGGGTTTGTTCCTCCAATGTTCCCCTCTCAGGCACCAATTTAATGCTATAATAAATATTCTCACTTTTACAGAAAATTCAAGCCTGATGTACCTGGGTGTTTTCATTGGTATTTTTCTCTTTCTTTTGCTCATAACTTTCATATTGAATCATGTGAAAAGGTGAGTCTAGCATTTTTATAACACTTTGTTTTCACACACATATTATCATGATTATATATATAGAGAGTTATATTGTAATTATGCCTTAGATGAAACACTGTGTAAGGAGTAAATTTTGTTTCTAAATGTATTGCCTTCTCCTCCATTTATTTTTGCTTAATATATATATATATATATATATATTTAAAAGTTAAACAAGGTTCAAAGAATGAGTTTTACAATAGATTGGAAGCACTCAACAGTAATGGTTTTCCAGAGTTATTAATATTAATTCAAAATATTAACAAAATAGATATTCGTGTGATCAAGTATATTTTATTATACATATTTCAGAGGTACTGAGTTAACTTCAACAGTACGTCCTCATCAGATAAAATAAGATGATGCATGACATACCCTGACTTAGTAGATGGTTAAGATTCACTACCATGACTGAATCTTAACCATCTACTATGTCAGGGTATGTCATGCATCATCCTATTTTATCTGATGAGGATGTACTGTTAAACTTAACTCAGTACCTCTGAAATGTGTATAATAAAATATACTTGTTCACACAAATATCTATTTTATTAATATTTTGAATTAATATATATATATATTATGTTTGTACCACAAAACACCCAGTCCACACTGTAAATGTGGTTTGTCATTAGGAAAGGCTTCCAGCTGTAGAAACAGTCCTATATGAGCGAGAGACGGTCACTCGACCCAACTTGCCTTTAAATGGGACAAACCCGTCTAACCCATGCTAGCGTAGAAGGTAGACATTAAACGATGATGATGTTACACACATATACACACACAGGTATACACATACATATATGCACACACAAACACAATTGATTAATGTGAGGTACAAAATAACTGATTAGAGACTGTTTACCTGTCGCCAACACAACCACATTACAGGGTGGACTGGGTGCTATTAACTAATTAGAAACTGTTTACCTGTCACCAATACAACCACATTACAGGGTGGACTGGGTGCTATTAACTAATTAGAGACTGTTTACCTGTCGCCAACACAACCACATTACAGGGTGGACTGGGTGCTATTAACTAATTAGAGACTGTTTACCTGTCGCCAACACAACCACATTACAGGGTGGACTGGGTGCTATTAACTAATTAGAGACTGTTTACCTGTCGCCAACACAACCACATTACAGGGTGGACTGGGTGCTATTAACTAATTAGAGACTGTTTACCTGTCGCCAACACAACCACATTACAGGGTGGACTGGGTGCTATTAACTAATTAGAGACTGTTTACCTGTCGCCAACACAACCACATTACAGGGTGGACTGGGTGCTATTAACTAATTAGAAACTGTTTACCTGTCACCAATACAACCACATTACAGGGTGGACTGGGTGCTATTAACTAATTAGAGACTGTTTACCTGTCGCCAACACAACCACATTACAGGGTGGACTGGGTGCTATTAACTAATTAGAGACTGTTTACCTGTCGCCAACACAACCACATTACAGGGTGGACTGGGTGCTATTAACTAATTAGAGACTGTTTACCTGTCGCCAACACAACCACATTACAGGGTGGACTGGGTGCTATTAACTAATTAGAGACTGTTTACCTGTCGCCAACACAACCACATTACAGGGTGGACTGGGTGCTATTAACTAATTAGAGACTGTTTACCTGTCGCCAACACAACCACATTACAGGGTGGACTGGGTGCTATTAACTAATTAGAAACTGTTTACCTGTCACCAATACAACCACATTACAGGGTGGACTGGGTGCTATTAACTAATTAGAGACTGTTTACCTGTCACCAGCACAACCACATTACAGAGTGGACTGGGTGCTATTAACTAATTAGAGACTGTTTACCTGTCGCCAACACAACCACATTACAGGGTGGACTGGGTGCTATTAACTAATTAGAGACTGTTTACCTGTCGCCAACACATCTCTTTTAATGTATTTCAGTTGCCACAAGTATTCTAAATCAATTGATATCAAGACTTTGAACACGGTAAGTTATTCTCTTCTCTGCTAGGATGGATTAAATCACTTCCAACTAACAATTCTCTTTCTCATATATATATATATACACGTGTATATAAATACAAACATGTATATATATTTATATAACAAAGGAATCGTGGTAAGGAACCAGATGGACCATAACGCACCAGAGTACTCAATACTTAGGGTAGTAGAGTGGGAAATAGGAACAAGTATGACCCCGACGGCAGAGCTCCAGCCGCTTCGACGGCTTGAGCTGGACTCATATTTATATACACATATATACACACACACACATATATATATATACACACACACATATATATAATATATGAAATAAAAATATAAATAAAATATATATAATAAAAATAATACACACACACACACATATATATACACACACACAACATATATACACACACATATATATACACACACACACATATATATATATATATATATATACACACATATATATATATATATATATACACACATATATATATATATATATATACACACATGTGTGTATACTAAATCGCACATATACAGACTCACTAGGAGAATGTTTCCTACTCTTTACATGTTCCAAGCCGACTGGTTGAGGCCATACTGGGGCACAGCCATTCCTAATTGAAGTTTTATTTTCTCTTTAAGCTAAATCTCTCTATATATCTATCTATCAACAGATATATGAGAAAATTGTCAGTTGGAAGTGTGTAGAGTGTATATGTGCGTGTATATATATACACAAAAAAAAAAATACAGTCCAAGCTGTAATGTGGTCATGTAGGTAACACGGTAAAAAGCTCCCAGTCCACACTGTAAATGTGGTTGGTGTTAGGAAGGGCATCTAACTGTAGAAAACCTGCCAGATAGTCCTATACGAGCGAGTCAGTCACCCGACCAATCTTGCCTCAAATGGGACAACTCCCGTCTAACCCATGCTAGCGTGGAAGATAGACGTGAAACGATGATGATGAAACAATCTACACACTTCCAACAACAATTCTCTCATATATATGTTGATAGATAGATATATAGAGAGATTTAGCTTAAAGAGGAAATAAAACTTCAATTAGGAATGGCTGTGTCCCAGTAACGCCTCAGCCAGTCGGCTTGGAACATGTAGGAAAATTAAAACGATTGCATGAGATAAATATTAAGTGTTGTTTTCTGATGTCTGTATCATATATTTAATATATTATTTTCTTGTTTATCCCTAACAGGGTTCCTCTAGTGATGACACAGAATGCAATTATGAAAAAATTAAAAATTATGAAAATCAAAATGTGGATGGTAGTAAAAAATTGCAGTTTTCGTTATCTGAAGAATCTGGTTATTTTAGTTACAATTCATCTATGACAGAAAAGCTACGTTTTAATGAGTCGAATGGAAGTCACAAAAGCAGACTATCAGGCGAAATTCATTCAGGGTATATACAAATTGACAACTCGAAGGAAGAATTTCAAAACACTTTGAAAAATACTGTGATTATTAATAATAACAAGCTTCTCCCTTATAAAATAGAGAAAACTGGATATGTTTCTAATGAACCTGGTTATGTTGACATACCAGGAGAATGTTTCAGAGAAGGTCAAGAGTCAACTACCACATCTGTAGATGACAATTATGTTTCTAACGAATCTGGTTATGTTGACAGACGAGGAGAATGTTTCAGAGGTCAAGAGTCAACTACCACATCTGTAGATGACAATTATGTTTCTAACGAACCTGGTTATGTTGACAGACGAGGAGAATGTTTCAGAGGTCAAGAGTCAACTACCACATCTGTAGATGACAATTATGTTTCTAACGAACCTGGTTATGTTGATGGACAAGGAGAATATTTCAGAGAAGCTCCAGAGTCAACTACCACATCTGTAGATGACAATTATGTTTCTAACGAACCTGGTTATGTTGACAGACCAGGAGAATGTTTCAGAGAAGCTCCAGAGTCAACTACCACATCTGTAGATGACAATTATGTTTCTAACGAACCTGGTTATGTTGACAGACCAGGAGAATGTTTCAGAGAAGCTCCAGAGTCAACTACCACATCTGTAGATGACAATTATGTTTCTAACGAACCTGGTTATGTTGATGGACAAGGAGAATATTTTACTAAATCTAATTCATTTCCTACACATAAAAATACAAACAATAAGGAAAGTATTTCAGATTATATAACGTCTGAACCTGTTATGAAAGATAATGTTCTAGAAAAACTTGATGAAATTAATAACAAAAACATTAACTCTGATGAAAATAAACTGAAATTAAAGACTATCGGAAAGAAACTAGAAAGTTTAAAGCTGAAACAGATGAAAATATAAAACAAAATGATTTCTGTGTTAGTTATATTTGATATGGAATCTTCAGCAGATGAGATTAATGAAAAAAATATTGAAGAAAACAGACAAGAAATAACTCCAATTCACTTTGGTTTTTGAGATCTCATAAACAATAATTTCTATAAAATATTCAATTATTTTCTGTTTGCAAAGAATCCAAGATAATTTGAAAAATCAAAACAAAACAAAGTTTCCAAACTGGAAATGGATATATTACAAATATCAAAACCATATATATATATATATATATATATATATACGTTATTCCGGGTTGAATCGGAGGTAACCACAGTAAGTAAGGTACTCAATACATTGCAGAGTATAAAAGTTTTAATATAGATGAGATTCTACAGGACTAGAACTGTTTCATTCTTTAGAAATCATCAGGAATCTGGGTATATATATATATCAGGTTATGTTAAAATAAAGTTTCCTCAGATGTGTTTTGAATAACAATAATAATGATGGTACCAGTGATGTCATCTCACAGTTGAATATGTGAGATATTCTTTGTTAACCACTTCCAATTCTAAACACAACACTGGCTATGCTAAACAGCTTTCAATATTGGTTCCTACCTGTTGCAGGGTCAAAGCTTCATGAAATCTAATATTACATCTAGTCAGATCATTTTAAGTAATAAGGTTATGCAACACTGACACAACTTCATCAGACACCATCTTAATAAGGTTATATAAACAATTGAGAAACCTTAGTTTATTTTATATTCTTTTAGAATATAAAAATGCCTTAAACAGCTTTTTGGAACAATGCTAAAATGTTGCACAATTTCTGCTTTTATCTGGGTCCCAGAACCACCTCTGTATTCACCTGGGTCCCAGAACCACCTCTGTATTCACTGCTACCAAGATGGAGTATGCTACCAAGATGGAGTATGACAACCTGCAGGGGCTTAACACTTTCTCTATTTTGTCTGCTGGTGGCATGTGACATATACCTGGGGTTCTGCACTTCAGAGAGGTAAAGTGGATAAAAAGGTTACGGTTGGGAGGGTATACGTCAATCTGGTTTATACTGTTAGAATTCGGCAACTACATACACACACGATATGCGCATATATACCACACTGCTAATCTCTCTCTATATATACACACACAACATACTGCTAAACTATATATACATATATATATAACACTGCTAAGCTATATACATACATATAACTCACTGTTAACCTATACACATACATAATACACTACTAAGCTATATATATACATATAACTCATTGTTAACCTATACACATACATAATACACCACTAAGCTATATATATATATATATATATAAATAAAATCCTGCTCAATGTCTTCTTTTGAAATATTTTATCACTGTAAAAATCAAAAAAATATTTTTTAAATTTGCTTTTACCAGCAATGTTTTATATATTTTTATGATCTTATTGCATAGAATTGTTGATCTGACAGTTCTGATTCCTGGTTGAAATCAAGTCACTTTTATATGTTTGAGAAAAGCAATAATAATCTTGAAGTAACATTCCCTGTCTTTATGGAGTTGTGGTCTTTTACTTCTGTAAGAAATACTTATTAGGACTTATTTGAGTCACAGTAATGTTATTGTGACTGAAGTAAGTGTTAAGACACCACACTGTGACCAATACTGTGACTGAAGTAAGTGTTAAGACACCACACTGTGACCAATACTGTGACTGAAGTAAGTGTTATGACAAAAGATGGTAACAATATAAATTTGGCACATCTAGCTTTGATATCGTACACCCCTCTCTCTGTTTCAAATCTCATTCCTCTACACTTCACTTCTACATTCCTCTTGAGAGAGAAGCAATAAAATACATGGAGAAAGCTGGTTATTTGTCTATGCAAATCCTTATTGAGCCTTAGTAAACTATACATGCTTTGCAGGCTGAAATTCTATCTATGCATTTGTTGAGTATATTTTGGGGAATTGGTATGTAAATAAAATTTTTATTATATTAAAAAGATAAAACCAGTGAAGGTATTTTGTTTTTGAAATTTTTCAGGGAAAGCAGTCACTAAAACGACTATGATGTTGATTACATAATATATACTGTATACAATGTATATATATATATAAAATATGACGGTTGGGTAAAAAGTTCATAGGCTGACCAAAATCAGATATAGTCCCTGGAAAGAAAAAAAATCATGATTTTTTCCCCACCATCTGTCCAAGGTATCCAAATGATAATGCTAGTTGATCTTTTAATGTAAAAGAAAGACTGGTAGTATTACAATCCTCTAAAGACTTACGATTTAGTTAGAGTTCCATTCCAGCAATGTATTTCTGGTTATAACAAAAACAAGCTCTTCCACAAAATACAAGTTATGTCAACTTGAGGTTAACTTTGCCTTCATCCTTACGG
>CAXHJY010000818.1:107500-115000 GCA_964016885.1 Eledone cirrhosa
AACAATTATTATCTTCTTTCTTCTTCCACTTATTTCTGGAATGGTCAGGAGAGCAGCCCTCAAACCCTCCCCCTAGCAGGTCCTGTCAGAAACAACTGTCTCCAAATGATTTGACTGAATTCCACGTTGGGAGACAAATCTGACCATAGGTTGCTACACTGCACCTTGCTCTGACGAGGACTGTAAATTGGGCCGAGAATTTTACAGCTGGATGTCCTTCCTAACACCAACCACATCTACAGTGTGGGACTTAATATGTATTAAAATACAAAATAAAAAATATAAAACAATCAAATTTTTGCTTAATACATTTAATTCCTGACGATCGTTTCTTCCAGACAACAGGTAATTGGGTAGTGCTCAATACTACCCTTTCATATGTATAATTATATATAACCCATATATAAGTATAAATAATATTACTAGTATGTAAAAGGGCGGTGAATTGGCAGTATCGGTGGAGCGTCAGACATGCTTTCCAGCATAGTTACGTCCCTTTACGATCTGAGTTCAAATCCCGCCGAGGTTAACTTTGCCTTTATTCCTTACGAGGTCGATAAAATAAAGTACCAGTAATACACTGGGTAATTGCTGGCCTTGTGCCAAAAGTAGAAACAATTATTAGTATGTATTAAAATATAAACTGTATGAGAATACTTACAATTCATCAGGGCAGTTTATAGGTTGAGCTATTCGATAACCTTCTTGTAGATATGCTGCCATTTCGAAAGGATCAATATCAGCGTATGGTTGTTGACCCAGGGTCATCAACTCCCAAAGGGTGACACCAAATGCCCACTGTAAACAGGTAGAGAGAGAAGGAGAGGAAGGGGTTAGTTATAAATGATTTTCTAGACCGTTTTATTACTACAAAAGTCACACTAGTCGGTGGATTGGCAGTATCAGTAGAAGGTCGGACGCCATGCTTTCCAGCATAGTTACGTCCCTTTACCATCTGAGTTCAAATCCCGCCGAGGTTGACTTTGCTTTTCATCCTTATGGGGTCGATAAAATAAAGTACCAGTAATGCACTGGGTAATTGCTGGCCTTGTGCCTAAAGTAGAGATAATTATTATTTCATTCTCATCCAAACAATCAAGTCTGGTACTATTTGATCATAGGCCTGCCTAACCAGGAACAGGCCTGGGGCTAAACAACAACAAAAACAAATCCGATGTTGGTGATCCTCCTTACCACCATAGAATTTTGAGAAAAATCATAAATGGCAATCAAGTTAATTTGTAAGAAAATCGTAGCTCCAGAGTACTAGTAATAATTGGAGAGTTTAATCCTGTGATGGACTGGCGTCCTGTTTACGGGGAAGTCTTGTACTCTGTCGCTTTATACCATGGAAACCGGGAGAAACACATGCCTGATGAACCTCCAGGCTCGAAACAAACTTTTTTAGACGTATCCAAGGGAGACAACTGCACTGTGTTGGTCGTATTTGAGAGAAAATGATGTTATATTACTTGATATAATTCATGGGAGATAATTTAACTATTTGTTTAAATTATTTATAACTAGGTGAAGATAACCAGATTCCCCGAAGAAGAAAAAAACAAGAGATTAAATGAGACTACTTACCACGTCACTGGCAGGTGAAAATCTGTGAGTAAGAAGAGCTTCAATAGATAACCATTTTACAGGTCGGTTTTCATTATCACCTAAGCAGTTGTAATCATTAGGAAATAAATCTCGTGATAACGAGTTATCTGTAATTTTCAAACCCAAATCACTGTCAACTCTGTGCAAGAAAAGAGAAAATAAGTAACGAAATTATCCTTGGGTAAAATTAACTGTGGTACAAAAATGTGACGTGTTGGTGTATTTTCGTACCATATGCCAGATAAAAATAACTTTGATGATACGCAGGGGTATATAATAGAAGATGAGGACATCTATAGTGCTGGTACTTTGTTGGTCTTTGAGACATCTGACATTTAATGTTTTGTTGCATCAGTGCTGGTTATTGTAGCAAGACCATTGTCTCGCCATATTCACACATTCACTCTTTCTTTTCGTAATAAATCTTTCTGATCAATCTTACTATATCTAAATACATGTACACACATATATATATACTCTACATTTTATCAATGTACCAACAAAACCACACAGACTGTTATTTCAAACTTTTGAATGTTGTTTTTTTTTTTTTTTTTTGTTTTCGTTTGTCATATGGTTTTGTTGAATTCCATGGCAAAAAATAAATACAATTTAGTTGTTTTGTTTGTTCGTAGGTCTGTATCAATGCTTTTTTTCGGAGAGAGCGGGGGTGGTAATTGCTTTACACACATACACGCACACACTACACTGCACACACATGTAATACCCCGACATTGTCATAAGATACACCAATTATATACTTACAAACAATTTCTTGTAGCCAAATCTTTGTGTACAATTTTTTTCCGATGTAAAAACTGGATTCCTCGGATTATTTGTATTGCCATATAGACTAACTGTTGTGTGTTGAGGGCCTGAAATTAGAAATGTAACTCTGGTTATTTTATGCAGGTAATTTTGTAATATAGCAGTTGAAAGAATGGACATTTCTTTACCATCTAAACTGACCATTAAGTAAACCACCTAATACTTCATTCCTTTGATGTTTTGGGATAACCTTATGGTAAAGTGGTCATGTAGATATCATGACAAAATGCACCCAGTCCAATCTGTAAAGTGGCCATGTAGGTATCACGTCAAAATGCACCCAGTTCACTCTGTAAAGTGGTCATGCAAGTCTCATGACAAAAAAGTTGAGATCATCAACAACATTCTTCTTTGGGAAGCAAAGTATGGGCACACAGATGTTGGTAGACCTCATAAAACTTACATAAAGCAACTATGTGAGGATTGTGAGGATTCTGAGTACCCCAGAAGATCTACCATGGGCAATGGCAGAGGCTGAACCAAACTGGAGAGAATGAGTCATGGCGATACGTAGAATAAGTATGCCTGAGATGATATATATATATAGGTGATAGTTGCCGGTGTTTTTGCATAGTTACGGCTTTCTAAATGTTTATTTATAAACATACCGTAATTCTTTAGAAATACGAAATTCCAATACATATCTGTATACAGCTATAGTTGAAGCTAAATTCTAATTCTATAATATATATATATATATATATATAATCATATCATCACCGTTTTACGTCCGTTCTTCCACGCTAGCATGGGTTAGACGAGTTGTCCTGTTGTGAGCAGTGTCCGGTTGGCTGACCTTGTCTTGCTCATACAGGAACTGATTCTGGCTTGATTTCTACAGCTGGATGCTCTTCCTAACACCAACCTCACATACAGTGAGTGCTGGGTGCTTTTTTTCCGTGACACCCCACGTCCACTTTACAGTGTGGGCTGGGTGCTTTTTTTCCATGACACCTCCACGACCACTTTGCAGTGGGAGATATTGTCTATATGCTTCAGCTTTGGCTTGTACCCGTGGGAAGTCGGGTCTTCTGTGACGCCAGAAGTCACGGTCGTTTGCATATATATATATATATATATATGCAAAAAATATATATATATATATATACATGAAAGACGACAGCTGTATAACAAAGTGCAGGGCAATAAAGATAGACGGTAGCTACGGTGTAGGCAGACCCAGAAAAACCTGGGACGAGCTGATAAATTCCGACCTCACACACTTACACCTCTCCAAGACAATGTCACTGGACCGAGACCTTTGGCGGTACTCAGTAATAGAGAAGACCCGCCTTACCTAAATACAAAGTAAAACCTACTACAGTCAGTAGGCATCTCTAATAAAATACACCCCCGTCCCACCACCCCGACCCCATCCACACCGCCCCTTTCAATGTAAAGTTATGTTGGTGCCACAACATCCAGGCCGAAACAAATGAGATCGTGTAGGGGTCACGACAAAAAAAAAAAACACAGTCCACGCTGTAATGTGGCCGTTTAGGCAACACGGTAAAAACCTCCCAGCCCCACACTGTAAATGTGGTTGGTGTTAGGAAGGGCATCCAGCTGTAGAAAACCCGCCAGACAGTCCTATGCGAGCAAGACAATCACTCTTGCCCCAAGTGGGAAAACCCCCGTCCAAACCCATGCAAGCGTGGAACACGGACGTTAAACGATGATGATGATGATATATATATATATATATTTATATATACACACACACACACACACACACAAACAGCAAAGAGGTGTAAAACAACATACATAATGTGAACCACATTCTGACATGCGGCATTTCTGTAAAAACTTTTTTAGATTTCCTTCACTGGTGGCTTGAAACACTATAAGTGGTTGTTGGTCAGCTGGTGTGAGACAAGCTGCTAGTACTGGGTTGATATTTTCATGTATAAGTCCTTTTAACATACAACTTTCTTGTAGGAACACCTGGGTTTGGTCTGAACGTGCTTGGTCTGCAATCAACAACAATATATATTAAAACAAAAACTAATCCACATATGGCGGTGTTTCAGCCGGATGGCCGGAACAGGTAAAAGAGTAAAAGAGTATATGTATGTGTTTGTGTGTGAATGTGTGTCAGGATTTGATGTGAGGATATGATGGTAATGAAGGGGTTACAGGTATTGATGTTGGCAGTTAAACTTACCTGTAATAGTTTTGATAAATACTTCTTGCTCAAATTCCCCTTCTTTTTCATCTTCTGTGACAATTGTTCCGCAGTAAATTTGACCAAATGTTCCTTGAAAGAAGTTGAATATATGATATATATATATATATATAAGTGAACAAGTATGATGATAGTGATGATGATGTTGGTGGTAGTGGTGTTGATGTTGGTGGTAGTGGTGCTGATGTTGGTGGTAGTGGTGTTGGTGATGATGTTGGTAGTGGTGTTGGTGTTGTTGGTGTTGATGTTGGTGGTGGTGATGTTGATGATGGTGGTGGTTGTGGTGGTGGTGATGTTGATGATGGTGGTGGTTGTGGTGATGTTGATGATGGTGGTGGTGGTGTTGATGGTGGTGGAGTTGGTGGTGGTGTTGGTGATGATGGTAGTGGTGGTGATGTTAGTGGTAGTGTTGGTGGTGTTGATGTTGGTAGTGGTGCTGATGGTGTTGGTGGTGGTGTTGATATTGGTGTTGGTGGTAGTGATGTTGATGTTGGTGGTGGTGTTGGTAGTGGTGTTGTTGATGTTGGTGGTGGTGGTGGTGTTGGTAGTGGTGGTGATGGTGTTGGTAGAGGTGTTGATGATGTTGGTAGTGGTGGTGATGGTGATGTTGGTGGTGATGTTGGTGGTGTTGATGTTGGTGGTGGTGTTGGTGTTGGTGTTGATGATGATGGTAGTGGTGGTGATGTTGGTGGTGTTGATGTTGGTGAATTTGCCAGAAACAGGTAAGAAAATATATGATAGTCACTGAATAACATTTAAACATTTTTTATTTTCCTTCAGAACATATTTTATAAAGTGTGTAGTGATCTACTGAGTTACTAAGTGTGTAGACACTGAGTTACTAAGTATGTAGTCAACTAAGAAAGGGGTAATGACCGCCCCTTCGGTCACAAATGACCATGGGATTTGCATCTAGAAAACACTCCTCCAAGGCACAAGTCTGAACAAGGTTTGTTTATGGAAGACCAGCAGTCACCCATGTATACCAGTCTCCCCTCTCCATGCCACTGATGTTGTCCAAGGTAAAGGAAATGGCCGATACAGTTTGGCGCCAGTGAATTCACAACTTGTTTCGACAGCTGACTGAACTGGAGCAATGTGAAATAAAGTGTCTTGTTCAAGGACACAACGCATCACCCAGTCCGAGAATCAAACTCACAACCTCAAGATTGCAAGCCAAACTCTCCAACCACTAAGCCATACGTGAAGGCGTATGGATCAAAGAATTCTAGCAGGAGAGAGAGAGAGAGAGAGAGAGAGAGAGAGAGAGAGAGGAAGAATCAACCCCAGCACATGACTGGTACTTTAGATAAAAAATTACCTTCTAACAAAATTTCCCCTAATGTGATTCGGTTCCGTTCTATAGAAATTTCTTCTAATAAATGTTGGGCATTGGTTCCTTTTGTGTCCATAGGTATACAGATTCCATGACGGAAATTTGGAAGACCTGAAAATATAAAAATAAATAGATTTACACATCAATAGACTAAGACCTCTCATTAATAACACCATTGTCATCATCATCATCATGAGAGAGAGAGAGAAAGAAAGAGAGACAGAGGGGAAGAAAATATGAGGCAAAAGTAGCAACAATAAGAAAAAAACATAAAAAACCGAAAGAGTTATAAAACAGTTAAATATTTCTGTTACTGTTTTAGGGGTTAGACAAAATAACGAGATTGACACAATAGGTACTGGGGTTTAGAGAAATATGTACTGGGGTTGAAATGATAGTCTAAATCCCTTTAGTCAAATGACTGAAATCAGAAGAAGAATAAAATAATAAATATAGCGTGCTTCATCACCCACTGGATTAATCCCTTTTATTTTCCTTGGAAGAAGAGATCTTAATCTCGAAATATCAGGACATAAATAAATTAAGGTAAAAAAAAACACCTACAATCTTGTTTATTCATCCATTTCACATTGTTGTGGCTTTCAAACTTTGAACCCTTTATACCATATACAATGCTTCAAGTAAACTACAAATTCCTCCTAAATAATAACTAGATAGACTTACCAGAACCTGTGGTATTGTTCGGAGTATCAGCTCGCAAGAATGTCTGGCTTTGTTGAGTCAAGGCTTGTGAGCTGCTTGTGTCACTGAAATAATATCAAAAAGTGAGAAATAAGATAAACATAAAACTATTTCTATGTAATTACAATATATCATGTGTGATGTGTAGCAGAGTGGTGTTTAATATGATATTGGCTATATATATATACTATACTATACACACAGCTCAATATCTATATCTATCTATATATACTATACACACAGCTCAATATCTCTATATATATATATCTATATCTATATATATATATTCAATATATAGATATAGATTTAAATACATATATATATATATACTATACACACAGCTCAATATCTATATATACACACTCTCTCTCATATATATATATATATATATATATGCTTGAACGTAAGGAGGTCGATGTTTGTTGTATTCAAGAGACCAGGTGGAGGGGTGGGTCTGCTAGGTTCATTGAGGGTAAAAAACGTTGTTATAAGCTTTTCTGGGTGGGAAACGACGATGGGCTGGGTGGAGTAGGAATCATGGTAGCAGAAAAGTGGGCAGATAAGATAATAGACGTAAATAGAGTGAACGACAGAATAATTAAAATACGACTTGTCCTCAATAGAACTACGGTGACAGTAATATCTGCGTACGCACCCCAATCCGGACTGCCCGGCACTATAAAAGACAGATTCTATGAGACACTGATGCTAACTACCTCCCAAATATCCGACAGTGACTATATAATTATCGCAGGCGACCTAAATGGTCACGTTGGACAACATTGTGACGGCTACGACGAAATCCATGGAGGCTATGGGTTTGGTACTAGAAATGAGGAAG
>CAXHJY010000818.1:122500-132500 GCA_964016885.1 Eledone cirrhosa
ATCAATTCTTCTTAATAATAACTGCATTGTTTCTTTCCAGGGACTATGTTGAAAAATAAACCTCATTTGGTCATCCCACCCCCACACCCCATACCATACCACCCCACACAATACCATACCACACCACCCTACCCCATACCACACCGCCCCATACCATACCACACCACCCCACCCCATACCACCCCACCCTATACCATACCTCCCCACCCTAAACTATACCCACCAGAGAATTTTAAACTCACCACTGTCGACAAAATAACTAAATTCCATAGAGTTGTTGTACAACAATGAATTTATTATAGCTGAGTGGTACATTGGTAGGGTGGACATAGGGTGGGTGGTCATAGAGCTGGGTGGACATAGAGCTGGGTGGTCAGCTAGGGTAGGGTGGATATAGGGTGGACAGAGTTGGGGAGGCCATAGGGTGGGTGTTCATAGAGCTGGGTGGACATAGAGCTGGATGGACATAGGGGGGACAGAGTTGGGGGGCCATAGGGTGGGCATAGAGTGGACATAGAGTTGGGTGGCCATAGGGCGGACATAGAGTTGGGTGGACATAAGTAGAGTTGGGTGGTCATAGAGCTGGGTGGACATAGAGCTGGGTGGTCAGCTAGGGTTGGGTGGACATAGGGTAGACATAGGTAGAACTGGGAGGACATAGCTAAAGTTGGGTGGTCAGCTAGAGCTGGTGTTGACCACCTGGGAGGTACATAACTAAAGTTGGGTGGACACAGCTGGTGTTGGGTGGTCATAGCTAGAGTTGGGTGGTCATAGATGGTGTTGGGTGGTCATAGCTGGTGTTGGGTGGTCATAGCTGGTGTTGGGTGGTCATAGCTAGTGTTGGGTGGTCATAGCTAGAGTTGGGTGGTCATAGCTGGTGTTGGGTGGTCATAGCTGGTGTTGGGTGGTCATAGCTGGTGTTGGGTGGTCATAGCTGGTGTTGGGTGGTCATAGCTAGTGTTGGGTGGTTATAGCTAGAGTTGGGTGGTCATAGCTGGTGTTGGGTGGTCATAGCTGGTGTTGGGTGGTCATAGCTGGTGTTGGGTGGTCATAGCTGGTGTTGGGTGGTCATAGCTGGTGTTGGGTGGTCATAGCTGGTGTTGGGTGGTCATAGCTGGTGTTGGGTGGTCATAGCTGGTGTTGGGTGGTCATAGCTAGTGTTGGGTGGTCATAGCTGGTGTTGGGTGGTCATAGCTGGTGTTGGGTGGACATAGCTGGTGTTGGGTGGTCATAGCTGGTGTTGGGTGGTCATAGCTGGTGTTGGGTGGACACAGCTGGTGTTGGGTGGTCATATCTGGTGTTGGGTGGTCATAGCTGGTGTTGGGTGGTCATAGCTGGTGTTGGGTGGTCATAGCTAGTGTTGGGTGGTCATAGCTGGTGTTGGGTGGACACAGCTGGTGTTGGGTGGTCATAGCTGGTGTTGGGTGGACATAGCTGGTGTTGGGTGGTCATAGCTGGTGTTGGGTGGTCATAGCTAGTGTTGGGTGGTCACAGCTGGTGTTGGGTGGTCATAGCTAGAGTTGGGTGGACACAGCTGGTGTTGGGTGGTCATAGCTGGTGTTGGGTGGTCATAGCTGGTGTTGGGTGGTCATAGCTGGTGTTGGGTGGTCATAGCTGGTGTTGGGTGGACACAGCTGGTGTTGGGTGGTCATAGCTGGTGTTGGGTGGTCATAGCTGGTGTTGGGTGGACATAGCTGGTGTTGGGTGGTCATAGCTGGTGTTGGGTGGACATAGCTGGTGTTGGGTGGTCATAGCTGGTGTTGGGTGGTCATAGCTGGTGTTGGGTGGACACAGCTGGTGTTGGGTGGTCATAGCTGGTGTTGGGTGGTCATAGCTGGTGTTGGGTGGTCATAGCTAGTGTTGGGTGGTCATAGCTGGTGTTGGGTGGACACAGCTGGTGTTGGGTGGTCATAGCTGGTGTTGGGTAGACATAGCTGGTGTTGGGTGGTCATAGCTGGTGTTGGGTGGTCATAGCTAGTGTTGGGTGGTCACAGCTGGTGTTGGGTGGTCATAGCTAGAGTTGGGTGGACACAGCTGGTGTTGGGTGGTCATAGCTGGTGTTGGGTGGTCATAGCTGGTGTTGGGTGGTCATAGCTGGTGTTGGGTGGTCATAGCTGGTGTTGGGTGGTCATAGCTGGTGTTGGGTGGTCATAGCTGGTGTTGGGTGGACACAGCTGGTGTTGGGTGGTCATAGCTGGTGTTGGGTGGTCATAGCTGGTGTTGGGTGGACATAGCTGGTGTTGGGTGGTCATAGCTGGTGTTGGGTGGTCATAGCTGGTGTTGGGTGGACACAGCTGGTGTTGGGTGGTCATAGCTGGTGTTGGGTGGACACAGCTGGTGTTGGGTGGTCATAGCTGGTGTTGGGTGGTCATAGCTGGTGTTGGGTGGTCATAGCTAGAGTTGGGTGGACACAGCTGGTGTTGGGTGGTCATAGCTGGTGTTGGGTGGTCATAGCTGGTGTTGGGTGGTCATACCTGGTGTTGGGTGGACATAGCTGGTGTTGGGTGGTCACAGCTGGTGTTGGGTGGTCATAGCTAGTGTTGGGTGGTCATAGCTGGTGTTGGGTGGTCATAGCTGGTGTTGGGTGGACATAGCTGGTGTTGGGTGGACATAGCTGGTGTTGGGTGGTCACAGCTGGTGTTGGGTGGACATAGATGGTGTTGGGTGGTCATAGCTGGTGTTGGGTGGACACAGCTGGTGTTGGGTGGTCATAGCTGGTGTTGGGTGGACACAGCTGGTGTTGGGTGGTCATAGCTAGAGTTGGGTGGACACAGCTGGTGTTGGGTGGTCATAGCTGGTGTTGGGTGGTCATAGGTGGTGTTGGGTGGTCATAGCTGGTGTTGGGTGGTCATAGCTGGTGTTGGGTGGTCATAGCTAGTGTTGGGTGGTCATAGCTGGTGTTGGGTGGTCATAGCTGGTGTTGGGTGGACACAGCTGGTGTTGGGTGGTCATAGCTAGTGTTGGGTGGTCATAGCTGGTGTTGGGTGGTCATAGCTAGTGTTGGGTGGTCATAGCTGGTGTTGGGTGGTCATAGCTAGTGTTGGGTGGTCATAGCTGGTGTTGGGTGGACACAGCTGGTGTTGGGTGGTCATAGCTGGTGTTGGGTGGACATAGCTGGTGTTGGGTGGACATAGCTGGTGTTGGGTGGTCATAGCTAGTGTTGGGTGGTCATAGCTGGTGTTGGGTGGTCATAGCTGGTGTTGGGTGGACATAGCTGGTGTTGGGTGGTCATAGGTGGTGTTGGGTGGTCATAGCTGGTGTTGGGTGGTCATAGCTGGTGTTGGGTGGTCATAGCTAGTGTTGGGTGGTCATAGCTGGTGTTGGGTGGTCATAGGTGGTGTTGGGTGGTCATAGGTGGTGTTGGGTGGTCATAGCTGGTGTTGGGTGGACATAGCTGGTGTTGGGTGGTCATAGGTGGTGTTGGGTGGTCATAGCTGGTGTTGGGTGGACACAGCTGGTGTTGGGTGGACACAGCTGGTGTTGGGTGGACACAGCTGGTGTTGGGTGGTCATAGCTGGTGTTGGGTGGTCATAGCTAGTGTTGGGTGGTCATAGCTGGTGTTGGGTGGTCATAGCTAGTGTTGGGTGGTCATAGCTGGTGTTGGGTGGTCATAGCTAGTGTTGGGTGGTCATAGCTGGTGTTGGGTGGACACAGCTGGTGTTGGGTGGTCATAGCTGGTGTTGGGTGGACATAGCTGGTGTTGGGTGGACATAGCTGGTGTTGGGTGGTCATAGCTAGTGTTGGGTGGTCATAGCTGGTGTTGGGTGGTCATAGGTGGTGTTGGGTGGTCATAGCTGGTGTTGGGTGGACATAGCTGGTGTTGGGTGGTCATAGGTGGTGTTGGGTGGTCATAGCTGGTGTTGGGTGGTCATAGCTGGTGTTGGGTGGTCATAGCTGGTGTTGGGTGGTCATAGCTAGTGTTGGGTGGTCATAGCTAGTGTTGGGTGGTCATAGCTGGTGTTGGGTGGTCATAGGTGGTGTTGGGTGGTCATAGCTGGTGTTGGGTGGACATAGCTGGTGTTGGGTGGTCATAGGTGGTGTTGGGTGGTCATAGCTGGTGTTGGGTGGACACAGCTGGTGTTGGGTGGACACAGCTGGTGTTGGGTGGACACAGCTGGTGTTGGGTGGTCATAGCTGGTGTTGGGTGGTCATAGCTGGTGTTGGGTGGTCATAGCTGGTGTTGGGTGGTCATAGCTGGTGTTGGGTGGTCATATGTGGTGTTGGGTGGTCATAGGTGGTGTTGGGTGGTCATAGCTGGTGTTGGGTGGTCATAGCTAGTGTTGGGTGGTCATAGCTGGTGTTGGGTGGACACAGCTGGTGTTGAGAATCACTGTAGTACATACCTAGAGCTGGGTGGACACAACTGCTGTTGGGAATCAAGTGTGTTGACCACCGACACATCACACTGTTGGTGACAGGATATAAGTTGTTCATTGCTCATTTGGTGGTCAGCTGGAGGTGGTGGAGGATGTGGTGGTGGTGGAGGTGGTACTACCCTATCAGTTTGGTCATCTGTGCGCTCCAGCATGGAAAACCTGACATTAAAACAATAATGATGATGATGGTAATGATGATGATGGAAATGATGGTGATGGTGATGATGGTGATGATGGCGATGATGATGGTGGTGGTGATGATGATGGTGGTGATGGTGATAGTGATGATGGTGGTGATGGTGGTGATGGTGATGGTGGTGATGATGGCGATGATGATGGTGGTGATGATGGCGATGGTGGTGATGGTGATAGTGATGATGGTGGTGATGGTGGTGATGGTGATGGTGATGGTGATGATGGTGATGATGGTGGTGATGGTGGTGATGGTGGTGATGATGGTGATGGTGATGATGGTGGTGGTGATGATGATGATGATGGTGGTGATGGTGGTGATGGTGGTGCAATGAAAATGTTAATAAATTTGATGAGACTGCAGGAAGAGCGTATGTCCAATTGTAGCACCGTGATATGTGTGAGGCCCCAACGAGTATTTAGTAAACCTGGGGCACTCCACAAGCCCCCAAGTTACCCCAGGGTGTAACTCTATATAGTATCTACGTCACCTTTTGTCACAACACCCTATTACTTCTATTTATATTATTGTTGTTATTATTTTAAAGTGTTTATATTTATCAAAAAAATTTTCCATAGTAATTTTATCTAAGAACCTTTGTTAAGTTCTGTTCCAAACACCATATGTCAACATGGCGCCCTCTACGTCTCCATCAGGAGTTACAGGACCACATATATATATATATATATACATTTATATGATGTCCAAGGGAAAGACAAAGGTCAATATACACCCCCACCATCGCCACCACCACCACCCCTACTACCGCCACCATCGCTGCTACCACCACCACAACCACCCCTACTACCACCACCACCGCCACTGCTGCCACCACCACCACCACCTTACGGGCTTGATAACAGAAAGTACCAGTAATTCACTAGGGTTGATTTAACAGCCCCCTCTCCTTCGCCCAAAATTGTTGGCCTTGTGCCTAAGTCAGAAACCACCACCACCATCATCATCATCATCATCATCATCATCAGTATTAGTAGTATTAGTAGTATTAGTATTATGAAGGCAAGATGGCTGCTGCCTTCTCTTTTGCTGTTTGGTATGATGGTAGAAAGGAAGAGGATTAGAACGGAGGGGGGGGGGGGTAGTTAGGAGGAGGAAATGGTTAGATCCTCAGGATGTTGATAAATTATTGACAGAGATAACAGCTGAACAAAGATCGACAAACAGACAGACAGACAGTCGGACAGACAGACAGAGGGACAAACGGACAGACAGACAGAGGGACAAACGGACAGACAGACAGTCGGACAAACGGACAGACAGACAGAGGGACAAACGGACAGACATACAGTCGGACAGACAGACAGACGGACAAACGAACAGACAGACAGTCGGACAAACGGACAGAGAGAGAGAGAGAGAGAGAGGTAGATGGACAAATGCTGTATTGATGAGCTGTCCAATTTCTCTCTCGAATTCTGTCACACCATGCGACATATATATATATATATATATATACATATATATATATATATATATACATATATATATATATATATATATATACATATATATATATATATATATATATATATCTGCACACACATATATGCATATATACACATGTACACACACATACATATATGCATATACAATGATATATACATACACACACACACACACACATATATATATATATGCATATACATATATGTTCTCTCTATGTATATATACCATGTATATATATATATATATATATATACATGGTATATAATATAAGACACTTTAGAAGGTCGGAGGATGTAAAGGAAATGATGTTTCATGAGATGGCCAAAACAACAACAATAACAGCAACAACAACATATTTAAATACCTCCCCAACCCCACCACATTCCAACCTTCTTTCACCTCCAAGAGCTGCATATATTGTGTGTGTGTGTGTGTGTCTGTGTGTGTGTGTGTGTGTCTGTGTGTGTGTGTGTGTGTCTGTGTGTGTGTGTGTGTGTCTGTGTGTGTGTGTGTGTGTCTGTGAGATGTACTTTTGGAGGGTCAAGAAAAATACAACATATCATCTATATATATCCTTAAAATTTCCATGTAAACCCATTCAATTTCCATGTAAACCCCAGATTTTCTCTAACCTGTCCTTGTAAAGTCCCCATGTGGTAAAAGTCCAATGTTAACAGCACCCCCCCATGTTGTAAAGCTTGCCACACCCAGTCCCCATGTGGTAACGTCCGCCACATTCAATCCCCACATGGTAAAGTCTGCCACACTCAGTCTCCATGTGGTAAAGTCTGCCACATTTAGTCTACATGTGGTAAAACCCGCCACATTTAGTCCCCATGTGGTAAAGGCCTGCCATATTCAGTACCCATGTGGTAAAGTATGTCACATGTAGTAAAGTCTGCCACATTCAGCCCCCATGTGGTAAAGCCTACTGAAATAATGATTTAGCAGTATTTGTTCCAATAATGTACCAGTAAAATATTGAGATTGGTGTTGTAGTGGTGTGGTTGTTGTAGTGTTGGTGTTGTTGTGGTGTGGTTGTTGTAGTGTTGGTGTTGTTGTGGTGTGGTGTGGTTGTTGTAGTGTTGGTGTTGTAGTGGTGTGGTTGTTGTAGTGTTGGTGTTGTAGTGGTGTGGTTGTTGTAGTGTTGGTGTTGTAGTGCTATTGTTGTTGTGGTGTTGTAGTGGTGCTGTTGGTGTTGTTGCTGATGCAGTATTGCTGTTGTTGTTGTAGTGGTGTTGTTGATGTTGTTGTTGTGGTGTTGCTGATGCTGGTACAGTGCTTGTGTTGTTGTTGTTGTTGTTGTTGTTGTGGTGGTGGTGATGGAGTCAGTGGAGATGGCTGAAGGAAGGAAGTAATTGGTAAACCATTCAGTTCAGTTCCGTCTGTTCCATTCCAAACAAAGAACAAGAAATGGCAAAACAACAGAGAGAAAAGCAAACAACACAAACAACAAACACAGGTATATATATATATATATACATATATACATACATACACACACACACACACACACACACATACACTTTATAAAACAATACACTTTCATGAAGAAACATAGATGTATGTGCAATGTGTCAGTGTGTATGTGTGTGTTGTATATAAAAACACACACAAACCTATACATAAATATACATATACGAAAGCACAAAACCACTATGCGTATACACACATTATCACTCATATATATATATATATATATATATATATATATACACAACCCTTTTATTACCATATTATTAGTGTGTTTCAATTAATTTTGAAGCTAACCAAAAATTTGAAGTGATTTAGTAATATAATTAACTTTATTATTAAGCTGCTGTTTGGAACATAACATAATAAAGGTTCTTATATATAAAAACAAAAATTATGATGGAAGGTTTTTAGATAAATATAAACACTTTAACCCTTTAGCATTTAAACTGTTTGTATCCGGTCAGAATTCTCTCACTTCTTTCAGTTCAAACCAGCTGTAACCAGCTACTCATACCAACATTAAGGTATTGTTCTCAAAATAAATAATATCAAAATATCATAGATTCAGTATTATATGAGATATTATGTGAGATAAAGCCTTTACTGTGAAAATACAATAGTATATATAGAGTAATGTAAATGCTAAAGGGTTAACATAAATTTGAACACTATAAAATTGGCAGTTTTGTTATAAAGAAACGAGGGCCTAGCGAGAGGTGGTTTGGTATCAAAAGGGTTAAATAAGCTCACACTGTAAAGAATTGCACATACATACCTCATTTTGTCTGCGTACCCTTTGGCGCTAGCTTTCTGGGAATTGAGGTAATACGCGGTGACAGCAAGAGCAATCAGAAGAATGATGAGACAAGCACAGCCGACAGCAATATAAAACAGGTAGGTAGATGAGTTGATGTTGTTCACCTTACTGGTGTCTGATGGAGCTGTGAAGAAGAGGAAGAAGCAGGTAAGAAAATAGAATATAAGACAGGTAGATAGATATGTTGATGTTCACCTTACTGGTGTCTGATGGAGCTGTGAAGAAGAGGAAGAAGTATCAGGGAGGAAAAATTTAAATGTACAGCTCAAATCTATGAAGGTTTAGTTGAACTAAAACAAGGATTCTATCTTGTGAAATGAAACAACTTGCTCAAGATCATAATGTACCAGCTGGTCTGGATGTTGTTGCTGGCGTAGTATTGCAGTATTGATGTTGTGGTGT
This sequence comes from Eledone cirrhosa, assembly GCA_964016885.1. Classification (NCBI taxonomy): domain Eukaryota; kingdom Metazoa; phylum Mollusca; class Cephalopoda; order Octopoda; family Eledonidae; genus Eledone; species Eledone cirrhosa. The sequence goes on from CAXHJY010000818.1 coordinate 131,232, forward strand.
TGCTGATGTTGATGTTGTGGTGGTATTGCTGATATGTTGTTGATGTGGTGGTGGTGGTTGTGGTGTTGTGGATGTTGTTGATGTGGTGGTGGTGTTGTGGTGTTGTTGATGTTGTTGATGTGGTGGTGGTGTTGTGTTGTTGTTGATGTTGAGGTGTTGATGTTGTTGATGTGGTGGTGTTGTGGTAGTACTTGTCGATCCTTGTTTACAAGTGATTAGAAAAGAAACCAAGAGACAGAGAGATGGTGGTGGTGGTCATATAACGAAGTGTGTTGCCCTTAAGTAGGGATTCATAATAGCGTGTAGCTGCTATAGTGGCATCCCTGAGAGGGAGAGAGAGAGATTTATGGTAGCGTGTGGCTCATTTGGTCATTCCATGAGAGTATCTTGGTCAGCCTATGGACTGTTCAGCCGACCCTCATATAAAGTCAGTTGATAACAGGGAGACATACCACCTTCGTTGATGTTTCAGAGGTCCCAAGTCTTGCTAGTATGGTGCCATTGTTTTGGCACGGCTTCTATGGTTAGATGCCATTCTAAACACCAGACATCTAACAATGTACTGGAGAGTATCTTACCCTTTCTGACCCCCAACTGACACCCCTGGAAATACAATTCCATATGATAGAGGGTGGGGTTGTATTAGTTGAGCCAGGTTAATCAATGTCTGGAAGAAATCCTGGCACTGGAATGGTGTAAGTTTTAAGATTATTGATGGGGTCAAATATGAAATATTAGGTTGAAATATATCAATAATCAATCAATAAACGTAATGAATGCTTAACAAATCGTCCTTGTATTATTATATTACACTGTCTAGCTCTACACCTTGCCACTGACGTGAACCTAAACATCAAGTGCTCACCTGGGTGAACCTACAGTAACTTCATGTTACACTCCCAGGATATATATATATATATATAAAGGGTAAACAAATAACAAAAATAACAAGACAAACGGCACAGTACGTGGAAGAAATATATTAGTTTAATGCTTGAAATAACAGGGAGAGAGTATTAACGTTTCGGACACTAGTCCTTCATCAGAAGATAGAGTTAGAAATAGAAGATAAGTAGAAAGTAAAGAGTGATGAGAGGAAGGAGCTGGGAGAATGAGAAATAAAAATGTCAATCAAAAAGGATTTTATCTTCTTCCTTTTACAAAAGTATCCCTCTTACATGTGTGTGTGTGTGTGTGCATGCATGTATATGTGCGTGTGTGCGTGCATGTATGTGTGTGTGTGTGTGTGCATGTATGTGTGTGTGTGCG